>JAOTOM010001952.1:0-85397 GCA_034440615.1 Ashinkailepas kermadecensis | reverse complement strand
CTGCCTGCCTGCCTGCCTGCCTGCCTGCCTGCCTGCCTGCCTGCCTGCCTGCCTGCCTGCCTGCCTGCCTGCCTGCCTGCCTGCCTGCCTGCCTGCCTGCCTGCCTGCCTGCCTGCCTGCCTGCCTGCCTGCCTGCCTGCCTGCCTGCCTGCCTGCCTGCCTGCCTGCCTGCCTGCCTGCCTGCCTGCCTGCCTGCCTGCCTGCCTGCCTGCCTGCCTGCCTGCCTGCCTGCCTGCCTGCCTGCCTGCCTGCCTGCCTGCCTGCCTGCCTGCCTGCCTGCCTGCCTGCCTGCCTGCCTGCCTGCCTGCCTGCCTGCCTGCCTGCCTGCCTGCCTGCCTGCCTGCCTGCCTGCCTGCCTGCCTGCCTGCCTGCCTGCCCTGCCTGCCTGCCTGCCTGCCTGCCTGCCTGCCTGCCTGCCTGCCTGCCTGCCTGCCTGCCTGCCTGCCTGCCTGCCTGCCTGCCTGCCTGCCTGCCTGCCTGCCTGCCTGCCTGCCTGCCTGCCTGCCTGCCTGCCTGCCTGCCTGCCTGCCTGCCTGCCTGCCTGCCTGCCTGCCTGCCTGCCTGCCTGCCTGCCTGCCTGCCTGCCTGCCTGCCTGCCTGCCTGCCTGCCTGCCTGCCTGCCTGCCTGCCTGCCTGCCTGCCTGCCTGCCTGCCTGCCTGCCTGCCTGCCTGCCTGCCTGCCTGCCTGCCTGCCTGCCTGCCTGCCTGCCTGCCTGCCTGCCTGCCTGCCTGCCTGCCTGCCTGCCTGCCTGCCTGCCTGCCTGCCTGCCTGCCTGCCTGCCTGCCTGCCTGCCTGCCTGCCTGCCTGCCTGCCTGCCTGCCTGCCTGCCTGCCTGCCTGCCTGCCTGCCTGCCTGCCTGCCTGCCTGCCTGCCTGCCTGCCTGCCTGCCTGCCTGCCTGCCTGCCTGCCTGCCTGCCTGCCTGCCTGCCTGCCTGCCTGCCTGCCTGCCTGCCTGCCTGCCTGCCTGCCTGCCTGCCTGCCTGCCTGCCTGCCTGCCTGCCTGCCTGCCTGCCTGCCTGCCTGCCTGCCTGCCTGCCTGCCTGCCTGCCTGCCTGCCTGCCCTGCCTGCCTGCCTGCCTGCCTGCCTGCCTGCCTGCCTGCCTGCCTGCCTGCCTGCCTGCCTGCCTGCCTGCCTGCCTGCCTGCCTGCCCTGCCTGCCTGCCTGCCTGCCTGCCTGCCTGCCTGCCTGCCTGCCTGCCTGCCTGCCTGCCTGCCTGCCTGCCTGCCTGCCTGCCTGCCTGCCTGCCTGCCTGCCTGCCTGCCTGCCTGCCTGCCTGCCTGCCTGCCTGCCTGCCTGCCTGCCTGCCTGCCTGCCTGCCTGCCTGCCTGCCTGCCTGCCTGCCTGCCTGCCTGCCTGCCTGCCTGCCTGCCTGCCTGCCTGCCTGCTGCCTGCCTGCCTGCCTGCCTGCCTGCCTGCCTGCCTGCCTGCCTGCCTGCCTGCCTGCCTGCCTGCCTGCCTGCCTGCCTGCCTGCCTGCCTGCCTGCCTGCCTGCCTCCCTGCCTGCCTGCCTGCCTGCCTGCCTGCCTGCCTGCCTGCCTGCCTGCCTGCCTGCCTGCCTGCCTGCCTGCCTGCCTGCCTGCCTGCCTGCCTGCCTGCCTGCCTGCCTGCCTGCCTGCCTGCCTGCCTGCCTGCCTGCCTGCCTGCCTGCCTGCCTGCCTGCCTGCCTGCCTGCCTGCCTGCCTGCCTGCCTGCCTGCCTGCCTGCCTGCCTGCCTGCCTGCCTGCCTGCCTGCCTGCCTGCCTGCCTGCCTGCGCTGCCTGCCTGCCTGCCTGCCTGCCCTAAAAATCTGCCTGCCTGCCTGCTGCCTGCCTGCCTGCCTGCCTGCCTGCCTGCCTGCCTGCCTGCCTGCCTGCCTGCCTGCCTGCCTGCCTGCCTGCCTGCCTGCCTGCCTGCCTGCCTGCCTGCCTGCCTGCCTGCCTGCCTGCCTGCCTGCCTGCCTGCCTACCTACCTACCTACCTACCTACCTAGCTACACATGGTCCTGGGTTTGTTTTGTTCCACATAGTTTTTCATAATGTTGTTTTTCCTGACTTGCAACCCTCCACCTTGCCTGGAGGGTCAATACGACCCACCTGCTGAAGGTAGCTGAAGATTTTGGTTTCCTCTGACAACTCTGCGCCTGGGGCAGGCTAGTTTCTGATCAGGTTATTCAGTGTGCTTCTGTTTCAGTTGTTTCATTTTTGCCTTTTTGTAGTTGAACCGACCTCTGCCTCGTTCCTTCCATTTGTTAAGGAGTATTGGTACTGATAGGTCTGTGGTCAGATCAAAAGTTGTTATCCATCCTTCAGGTGGCACCGCTTGCATGCCATTTGATATTATGATGATGTCTGGAGCAGATTTTCCTCCAGTCGCTGGATTGTTCCTCATGACACTCATCTCATTCATTATGACTAGATCTCCTGCCCTGCATCTCCTGCCATTATTATCATGTGGAGTACCATGGTGAGGCTGGAGGGCTGCAGGGTTATTATTGTGCAGAGTACCATGGTGAGGCTGGAAGGCTGCAGGGTTATTATCATGTGGAATACCATGGTGAGGCTGGAGGGCTGCAGGGTTATTATTGTGCAGAGTACCATGGTGAGGCTGGAGGGATGCCGGGTTATTATTGTGCTCAGTACCATGGTGAGGCTGGAGGGCTGCAGGGTTATTATCGCGCGGAGTACCATGATGAGGCTGGAGGGCTGCAGGGTTATTATCATGTGTAGTATCATCGTGAGGCTGGAGGGCTGCAGGGTTATTATCGTGCAGAATACCATGGTGAGGCTGGATGGCTGCAGGGTTGTTATTGCGCGGAGTACCATGGTGAGGCTGGAGGGCTACAGGGTTATTATCACGCATAGTACCATGGTGAGGCTGGATGGATGCAGGGTTTGGCGCTGCTTGCCCTGTCCTGCTGTTCATCTTGCAGAAGGCGCGTAGATGTTCACAACGGCTTTATGGGATGACTTGCACGGATGAATCATCGTACGTGCACACCACGTACGATGATTCATCGAAACTCGACCCTTATAAGGGTCGGGTTTAAGCATATTATTTTGATTGAGTAAGGAACGGGTGGTCATCTCGGCTCAGCATCAGTACCCATCCTTGTTTTGTAACGGGTGCGGCATTCCTTCGGTTTCCCCTGGCGGGGTCTGGCTCCGATGTCGGTATCGGTATTGGTATTGGTATTCGTGTATATGTCGGTAACATATTGTTTTAACGTTTAAAAATGTTTGAAATGTACACTAGCTGAGCATAACTAGCTGTGTCAAAAGGATCCACGCTCGCCTCCTGCATGCATGCAGGGATACACATGTGAAGAAGGCCCCAGATTTATAGGTTCTCGTGTTGGTGAACTCGATGAACGGTGCAAGGCTAGTCAACACGTTGCTGCGTGATATTTATGCCTCTTGCACGGTACGTCACGTGCATTTCACACCTCTATGCGTTCCGAAGATTGGTTCGCTCGTCATTTTCAGCTCATTTCAGGGTTTTGGAGCATTGCAGGTTTGAGTATTTTGGGGTTTTAACTAAAATGGGGAAAGGAATTAAACCATCAAGGATTTTCAAGCATGGTGACGTTTAAAAATGGCTGTTTTCAAACATCACGGTTCGGAATTCGGTTGTTACAGCCAATTTTTCGCTGTCTCGGAGCATTGCTAACTTGTAATAATTGGTGGAATTTGGGGCAATGAGAATGTTGAGATTTTCAGTTGTGATATGTAATAGAATAATTGGCTCAGCCAGTGAATTGCCATAAATGTTTTGCAATCGAAGTTTCATGCTTAGCTGACCGCACTTGATTTTTTTTCTAAGATGGAGTCTCGCTCGCGATGTTTGATACAGCAATGACATATCATGGGAAACCAGCTCATCTGCCACCATTGCTACACAAGAAGAAGCTCTACTCCGCAAGACACCAAGTAAGATTATACCCAGCAATCCAGCATCGTATGCCCAGGAATCCGAAATCCCGTGATCCATCACGGTCGTTCACATAGAGGCTTGATATCCATTCTCTGTTCAGTCCATCTGCATTCTTGAAATGGTGCAATGGGTGTTTATGACACTGTTAAAAACCTTCTCCAGTGTTTTTTGGGAACTTTTTCCAGTGCGCGGTTCCTGCGACCCCGATGGCATTTACTAACCGATCGCCTCAATAAAGCTAAGCAAAGACGAACGTATCGCTTTTTAGAATCTCTATTAGGTCTGCCCACTTAGATGGAATTGCGAAAGCTATTGAACAATGTATTTCCCTATGATTATGTAATGAAGTGTCATCTTAATGAAGCCCCTGGAGTTTATCTCAGAGTTTGCAGGTCCATCCATGGATGATGTTTTCCAAGCAAAATACAAATGAAGAGATAATATTGCACCATTAATGGTTCTAGTGGGCTAGCCCATGATTACAGAGTGAACAGAAAGTTGGAAGTTGTGTCCTATTGCGTCGGACGTCGCACCAAAATCTGCGCAGGACACAGTTCTTGGATTGTGGGTAGGATTCCATTTATTAATATAATTGTAAGTCATCTTAATTTGACATCTTTTGCTTTGATGCAATCTCCTGAGCACTGTTTGCCAAGAGAAGTTGTATGGGCGCGAATGATCAATTCTGGTCGAAGCGCCCTAAAGCCCAAATAACTAACTAAAAAGAGAAGTCGTACTGTAGCTTAAGGACATTTATCCATTTGCCTGGTGCCTTTTTAGAGAACGTTGCTGTAGTTTTGTTCAGGAAAATTAGATGGGCCCATTTTGCACAATTTATGCTCTTTGATAATTATCAAGCCACAGTCAAGTCAAGGTCAAAGTGATCGGGCAGTTTGAGTGTTTGTGGGCCTTCACGAGCAAGCAGTGATAAATTATTCGTGAAATATGGTGGAATATACCACTTACTGAAGACTGAATCGACATCCTTCCCAAAGAAGTGTCGACATCGTGCTTCTTGTTGAGTGTTTGTGAAGACTCCGTGCATCGTTTCTAACTGTAACCTGTTTGTACATATCATACTTTTGCTCACCATAACGGATCCAGGATCGTGATAACGAACATCCCGTAGCGCAATTCCAGGTGAAGGGATTACCTATGATGTGCTATGTTATACAATAACAGTTTACAGCATAGGTGTTTATATCGTTTTCGTTGATATCGGTATCCCCAAATTAGGTACCTTTCAAAACACGCACAACAGGAACAGTCATATGTGCGCCATTGTCTCAAAACTGGGTTTGCAGGACTTAGCGAGATTGTATATGACATTACGTCCATGGCGATTTTGACATCCCGCTGTACTCGATTCGACATCTCACACCTAACGAGAAATCATTATTTTAAAACTGCGAGCAAGGACCGTTTCCATCCAACTGAGAGCATAGCAAAAATTGAATGCCATGTTAAGAAGTTCCATTGTTATATCTGGCATCGGTTTTTCTGCCCCTTGAATTGTTTTGAAATGCCCATTATATCAATCGAATACCTTTGTAACGCCTTGAGGAACAAGTTTGTGCTTCTCCAGATTTGTATTGTTTTTCACATGTAGACGAATATTGTTCCACAATGGCTTGCCGAGTATCTGACGCCCAGATGAGGTTGCTGGGGCACGTATCTTAAACCATTCCGACTCAACTTGTAACCAAGATGAATCATTGACCATATCAGATGTGTTAGACTGGCGCCCATCACAGTGCAGTATTGATGTTCCTTCGTTGATGACTAGCTTTTGTTTAGTTCTTGCTCTCTATTAACTTTTGCATGTGTGGTCGGGAATTGCTTTCACCAATGAATGTGTATTGTGAATAGAAAGTAATATCGTTTTGTTTGCATAATTAGTTTCTTCCGGATTTCTCTGGTTCGGGTCTGTATAACTCGCATATATCACCGAGCAGAATTTTCATGCCAATTGCAACTCACGACAAATTTCAGACAGCTTCTGACGGAAGCTACCCATCCAAACAGAACACGTCTTCTGTGTACTTAGCTTCAATGCACTCGACAAGTTATTCTGTTGCTACTTTGCTGCCCGATAGCTCAGTTTGTTAGAGCGCCAACCTGCATTGATATCTCCTGTCCTGACAAGGCAGAGCTCGAGTCGCTTCAAGCGCTCGCATAGACCCCAGCCGACAGTGCCAGCTGGGAGTGGGATTTATTTCGAAATTATTTGTAAGCTGTAGCCATGTTATATGTTGTCACAAAAGGTTCCTGTGTTAAATTATCACCAGCGTTTCTTGCTATTGTGATCCTAACGATGTTGCAAATGTCACGTGTTAAAGCATAGTTTGCGGCTCAGCTCTGGTGAAATGAATGACATCATAGATACAAATTGTGACATTGGTGTCATGATTTGTTACCATGTTAACATAGCAAGTTCTCTCTCATAAAATAGCTCTATGACCCATCATAATCTTGAGAAAATGCGTTGCAAGGAGTTGTGAAAAACATTTCTTCATGATGCTTCATTTTCAAACATAGCGTCAGGAGTATTAACCTCCTGCATCAGTGGGAACACACATTTGGCTACTTTTATCTCCTCTATGTTGAATATTAAATGCTGCAGATATCATATGCCTCAGGCTCTATTCTTCGCATTGAATGGAACTGACAATCATGATCTTTCCTGGGTACTAACGAAAAGTGACTGTCTTTCAAGAGATGTATAAAGCCATAAATTTAATATCTATTTCTGTTCATCTGTTTTACTGGCCAGATTTTCGTGTACAATATGTGATGTGTGTTAAATGCAGCCTCTTCGTGGTACCTCGACGACATACCGTCCTTTTTTCGTAGCGCAGGGGCTGTTTCATAACACAGTGTTCCATCCAGTGCTGTCAACTACACCGGTGTTGTGCGATATATCGCATTGATATGTGTAGTGCTTCCAGTGCTGCGCCGGATCTGACAAAGGCCCGTGCAGTTGTACCAGTGCTGTGCTGGGTCTCTCAGTGACCTGTGTAGTGATGCCGATGCTGCACGGGATCTTTGTGACCCATGCACTGTTGTACCAGTGCTGTGCTGGGTCTCTCAGTGATCTGTGTAGTGATATGTCAGTGCTACACGGAATCTCTGTGACCCATGCAGTGTCGTCAGTGCTGTGCTGGTTTCTCTTCAGACGGATCAAAGTGCTGCTGGTGGGACTGGACAATGCTGGGAAGACAACAGCGGCCAAGGGTTTGGTGGGAGGTGAGACGGACAGATGGGTGCAGAATGTGGTTTTCATCACATTTACCAGTCGTCTTTCAGTTACTAGTCTAATGTGATTGCTGCATGACCGATGCTCCTCAAGGTATATAAGTATGACAAATCCAGTCTGGCAGATGCAGATGAAGATATCTTGCTGGTTTCCCGGAAGGCACGTCTTGTCGGTCAGCGTGTTGGACGTGCACATGCGCACGTGCACGCACACGTATCCTGAGGGTAAAAGCTCCTGCACATGCGAGGATTTGCTTGTGTTAGAATAACTTTTGTGCTTTAACCCTTACCCCATTGGGGGAAGGGACAGATGCCGGATTTTCTGAATAATTCGGAAACGCTTAGCGACATCAACTTGAAACTTTGCAGTACCTGTTCACACATTAGTTCTGCAGCCTGTGGCCAAAATGAAAGGTGTAGTGAAAAAAAAACACCTACAATGAAGGACCATATATATATATATATATATATATATATATATATATATATATATATATGTATGTATGTATGTATGTATGTATGTATGTATGTATGTATGTATGTATGTATGTATGTATGTATGTATGTATGTATGTATGTATGTATGTATGTATGTATGTATGTATGTATGTATGTATGTATGTATGTATGTATGTATGTATGTATGTATGTATGTATGTATGTATGTATGCATGCATGCATGCATGCATGCATGCATGCATGTATGTATGTATGTATGTATGTATGTATGTATGTATGTATGTATGTATGTATGCATGTATGCATGTATGTATGTATGTATGTATATATGCATATATATATATGTATATGTATATATATATATATATATATATATATATATATATATATATATATATATATATATATATATATATATATATATATATATATATATATATATATATTTAGTATGCTGGAGGTCATCCATATATTTGCACACACACACACACACACGCACGCACGCACGCACACACGCACGCACGCACGCACGCACGCGTGCGTGCGTGCGTGCGTTCGTGCGTTCGTGCGTGCGTGCGTGCGTGCGTGCGTGCGTGCGTGCGTGCGTGCGTGCGTGCGTGCGTGCGTGCGTGCGTGCGTGCGTGCGTGCGTGCGTGCGTGCGTGCGTGCGTGCGTGCGTGTGTACAAATATATGGATGACCTCCAGCATACTGAACGGGCGTCGAGCCTTTCCCGACCGAGAGGGGTGCCACGTGTTCATGGGGGCACATGCTCCTAATGCCCTTCTGGCTAACGATGGAGACTCCGGAGGGGTCCATAGGTTCGATGAACTCTCTGAATCCTCCAGAAAATACTTTGTAAGACAAATTAATCGAAATGCAATGAATTGAAGGGAGTGAGGCAGCTCCAAATCTTACGTGGTGTTCATTAAGCGTTGAAATTTTGTTCCGTTGGAAGGTAGTTCTTGCTGCTGGACCCCCTGGAATTTCGAGAGGTTACTACCTATACCTATATGCCGGTGGCATATCTTCCCAGTATCGGTCGCGGTCGACGTGGCTGTGGAATGGAGCTGGGCTCGCCCTTCCTACAGATCCGGTGTGTGCGCTGGACTGGTGTTCACCTCCGACTGGACGTGCGACTGACCGCCGCGAGTTGCTTGGGCTGAAGATCAGCACCGGCCGGTCCCGTCGCCCGCAGAGACGGTGACAGAGCCGGCGCCCACGCTGGGCTTCTGCCGGCTGGAGGTGCGCCGGCGCGGCTGGTGGGTGGACCTGTACGACGTGGGCGGCGGCCGCGGCATTCGCGGCATCTGGCACAACTACCTGGCCGAGTGTCACGGCCTGGTGTTTGTGGTGGACGCCAGCGCGCCGGAGCGCACCGACGAGTGTCGCGCCGCACTGCACGCGCTCGTGCGCGACGGCCGCGTCCAGGGCAAGCCCATCCTGCTGTGAGTAGCGCGGCCGGCGGTCACGCCGGCCGCCAGTGCCTCGTGTGACGTTTGTGATATCGTATCGTATCGTATTATTCGTATGCGATTCATATTCGTATCGTAATCGTGCCGATTGCTCTGCCGGCGCGGCCGGTAGCCTCTTTTGGTGACGTGCCGTGGAGCTTCCGTTTGACGACTATTGCTCCAGTTACGTCTAGGTAAGCTGGGACGCTATTCTCGTATGCTTTCTCGAAGCATTATCCAGTAACGCGCTTGGTTTCCGATCGTGGCATTTTGTCTTCCTTGATAAAAAAATCCTTGCCTGAAGAGAAATCGTTGGGAGTATTGATGTGAATACTCCATGCTGTGATGGTATTAAGTACTATAATGAGTATTACTGTGAATGGGAATATACAACTGCTCTGGCATGCTCTTGGTCGACTGGACGTTTTGTGATCGCCGCCTGTTGTGGGTGATCAGACAACTGAATGAACAGTATGAATTAGTATGAACTAGAATTAGAACTAGAGCTAGAATTAGTATGGGCAATCGATCACCACTCGGTTGTTCGACTACGATCGGTGATTACATTGGAAAACTTTCTTGGCTTATCGGTCTGTTTTGTTGTCTTGTATTCTAGGATATTTGTCCTTAAAATATTTCAGCTTAAAATATTTGAGCACACTGAATGGGTGCTTCTGGCTTAAGAATATGAGGGGAGCACTCGAGCCTGCCCGGAGGGGCGCGGGTTCCAAATTCCATGGTGACATGTCCCTGAATCCGTCGACCATCCCTGAATCCGCACGACCATCCTGCAGGGCACAGGTTGACACTGAGGCAGGAGTGTTGCTTTATATACTTTCGAGGGGGAAAGTGTCCCATCAATGTTGGCTTTGTGCCTCACCCACCTACCCACCCCCGCCAATTATTTCAAGCTTTAACGTGGGGCCCTATGGAGTGTGCTCCCCCAATCAATTTGGACCTGCTCATTGCCTTCATGTACTTTGTCCCCCTCCCGTCCGAATAATTTTCAGAAATCAACATCCGTGCGCTCAGGACTTCCTCTTTAATTGTAGTTCTTTCTATCAGCCCGGGACCTCTTCCAAGGGCGTAGCCAAGAGGGCAGGCGCGGATCCAGGATTTTTCATGGAAGGAGCATGTCTAGAGCCACTGGATGAGCCCTCAGGGGTGCCTTCAGCTGAAAATTTCGAGAGGGACGCACTCGAGGGTCTTGGAAAGGAGACCGGCTGAAAACTCAAGGGGTGCACTGAATGATTCCAAAGGGCACATTTTCATCTCGAGGGGCGCCTTTAGCTGAAAAATTAGAAAGGGTTGCACCCAAGCCTCGCTGTAGGACCACTTTTCCTGGTAAGATGGGCGCCACCTTGCCATGAGCGGACACATGTCCCCTGTGCCCTCTGTATCTGTCTCCGCAAGGGGATGAACGGCAAGGATGCGGCAGATCGGAGTACAGGCCTAATGGGGGAATATATTGTGTTTTTTGCTTGATATATGAATACATACCAAGGAAAAAGTTTTTGCCTCAAATATGACTATATCATTTGAACAGATATAGTCATTTTCACCACCTAGAACACCCCAGCATCACCGCTTTACATCCACAACATCCCGCGCAGCGCCTACCAGCGCCGACGTTTTGCCCATATGCGGCGCCGTGGTCGGGAACTTTTTGAAAAGTCGAGTTGTGTGTCTAGTTATATATTGAGGTCAATGGGTTTGATGAGGTTTCAAAGCCAGTCATGTATTTACACGTTGCGTGCATAAGTACTAGTTTTTTTAGCAAACATTGATTTGTTTTATTTCTAATGTCAATGTAATATTTTCTACCTTTTGCGTTTCAAACATATTTTTACATTCCTATGGAATCAAAAATGTCCGGAGTGGAAGAACGTTGATATGTTTATGAACTGAAACTGAACTGAAAATATAAAACTATGTCATGCTTCGAAATTGACATCGTGATGCTTAACGTTCTTAGTCCTTTTAAGGGTCCTTTTCAATACGATATCATGAGACTGAGTATGTCATGATGCTGATTCCAAAGCAAGTTGTGTGATATTTAATATGTAGTGTCATTTATATTACCACTTGTTATTTATTCCTGTCGGTTTGAGTTATCACACTGAAAGATACCTTGTTTAGTAGGCACGTATTGTGACGTTTAGTTCGACACATATGCATTGAAAATGGCTTACAGTCATTTTATGGTTGGATACACAGTTCTTTTGATACTCTCTTATTGCATAAACCATTTGATACCAGTAACACATTTTGATTGCGTTCGAAACTCTTAGCCTTCTTAGCCGTATAGTCGGGAACTTTTACCAGGCGGTTGAACGCCTGAAGCAAAGCATGAAGAAGAAAGAAATACAAATATGAAGAAACAAAAGTATTATCCGCGCACCGGCGGTAAAACATCTCGTGGCGGCACGGGTCCGACAGCGAGCTTTGTCGACGTCGTTGCGTCGGCTCTGTACGACTTGTTGCGATTCTTCGTGTGCCCATTGATCTGGCTAGGAAGAGCGCTGTTCGACTTTGTGTACCAGCTCGTGGCACTTACTGTGGCGCTCGTCAAGTGCACGGCCCTGGCTGCGGTGTGGATCGCGCACGAGGCGGTGCGCACAGCGTTCTGGCTGGCCTACTATGCCGTGCACATCCCGCTGTCGATCGTGCTGCAATGCGCCGCCGCCGCCTACTGGCTGGTGCGGCTCGCGATCGGCGGCGTCCACTTCGTCCTGTTCGTCGCCGTCGCCAGCATCGTGACGGACGTGTGGGCGATCGTGAGCGGCGCCGTGCACCTGGTGTGCGTGCTGGTCGGCGTGGTGGGCCTGGCCGGCTGTGTGGCCGTTTCTGTGACGTGCCGCAGCGCGTCGCTGGTGGTCGGGCTGGCGTGCGGAATCGTGAGGAACGTCTTGGCACTGCTGTCGCGCGTTTTTGGCGGCGCAGTTCTGCACGATCTGGTCTGAGGGCTGGTTTGGCGAATAGTAATGAATGCTGCGCCTGTGCTCATTGCCAGTCCGATGCCATTGATAATATGAATATAACCCCATCGCAATCTTTTGAACTATCTCGTCAGGAAGGCTTGGATTTATAGCTCAACATGTATGTGTACTGTCACCTTCGGAGTTTTATGCTTCGTGTTTGATTGATCATAATTCCGTGGTGCAAAATTGGTGGGAAATGGATAATCAGTGCAGGTGCTGCCCCGGCCTGCAAACACACCATACGAGCTTCAAGTACGAGCCTTTTGGGTTAGCAATTCAAATTCGTTGAGGCTTTTTTACGGGTACATGTGCCAATGGATACGTGTTCGTTTTAATGAATTATTTACATTTTACCCCCTTTTCCAAAGTCAGAGTAGTAAACTGAGCAAGAGTATCTGCAGCTATTTGAACACACCATGAAACCTACCTACTCATTTCGTTGCTATTCGGCAGCTCATTAGGAGCTTGGATATGTCTGCACTGACTGTCTTGTATGGAACTGCTATGTCAAACCTTTGAATCATCGGTGTTTGTCTTGACCGTCCCAGTTGATTTGCAGAATCTTTGGCACTGAACTTTCCTTCTTATTGTACCCATCAAGGTGGTAATGTTTATATGCCACGTGCGATTTATACTTTTTTTAATCTCCATAATTACCAGAAATCATAAGTTGCGTCAAAATTTGCATTGTACTGCCAACCTGTTGTGTTTGAATATACACTTATTTTTGTTATCAACATTCCTGCCACAGTTAGTGGTTGTGCAATGTAGTGGAGAAGACTTGGTGCATCTAGTTATCTGAAGATCAAACGATTAATGCGACAAAGAGACAACGAACATGGTCCTAACTCTAGCAGGGGTAGTCAGCTTCGTTATCAATTGTGTGTGGTGGTGTCTGGCTACTGTCTCATTCTGCTTATTCATGTCTCTCTCAGCCGTTCTTGCTGCGATTTATACGTGCATCAATCTTTTTCTGTGGTGCTTCATTGAGGCTATTAATAGTGTTTTGATATTATGCTACCGCACTGTCAAATTAGCTGCGATTGTAACTCTTCGTTGTGGAGTATTTCTTATTTTTTCCGTGTACGTAATGATCCGATGTTTCTTTTCTATTTTCATTCCCTTGTCATCGTCTGCTGTTATCGCAATACTGAACTGGCTTTGTGAAGTGGTTTGGACATCATTTTATAGTGTAGGCTTAGGCGTTAGTATAGTTGTTTCCATTTTACGTTTTTCGTTTGATGCTATGGTCGGGGGCTGCCGTAGTATTGCTGTCATGGTGATGGCGCTTAACCGCAGTCTTCTCTTCGGCATTGCCTATTTCATCAGCGGCCTGCTGGGCGGTGTGGTGAGGTGGCTCTGCTGCATGTTCACACAATGCGTGGATGGCACTTGCTCGTGCCTAAACACGGTGGACAAGAAGTCACCGAAGGTGGTCGACCATATTCCGACCGATCTGACTCTCGGCCCACTCCAAATCTGCCCGCTGGTCAAGCCTGTGCCACCACCGAGTCGCTCTCAGTCGGTTCAGCTACGACACTTGTCAACGACGGCGACGACAGTCAGGCCGGTGCGGAGCGTGCCCTGGCCGCTGGCGATGGCGACGGCCCCAACAGCCACCTGCGCCGCGCCACCACTGCTGCCGCAGCTGCCCGTCTCGGTTCTCTGTCGTGCCGCGCAGAGCCGCCTCAGGGGCCTGCGCGGCTCAGTCTCGCTAGACCAGGTCGGCTCAGACGCGCCGCCGTCGCCGGCCGGCCGCGGCCGCTCGCGGCCGCTGGCGAAGAGCATGCAGGAGCAGCGGTGCAACCGGATCGATCGTCAGCCTGGGCCGCCGGCGGAGCCGGAGCCACTGCCCAGCCCGCAGTACGTCAAGATCCGCAACGTGCCCGCTCCGAAGTGCAGGCGCCCACGCCGACTGCGACGGGACTGCAACTGGGAGGCGGCGCATGATTGCGACATCGAATGTCGCCGGTAGCACCGTCAGAGAACAAATATCGGGCAGTGCGGTCGTCGAGTGACCCAGCCATCTGCCACCTGCCCAGCACAGCCACGAGAGCTAAGTGCGACGCTTGCTGATTTTCGTTTGACGAATGTCATCGAAGAAATGAACAAGCGAACATTTCATGGGTTTCGGGCATGTGTTGGACCAACTTCGTGAACCTCACTGCTGAATATCTTCTGACGTTCGAGACGAACGCCTTGGCCTGGCCAATGATTGTCCAGCTGCACTATATCCTTTTCACCTCCCTCTTTGTCTGTAAACCGGGATGACGCCCGATATATGAAGAACATGCATTACTTGGTTGTTTGTTTCTCTAGTTGTTGACCATTGTTTCTGTCGTCCAGTGTAGCATCGTCTTGGCAATTGTTAAATTACTACCGTCCTTGTATCTCCGTAAAAGCAATCTCATTGATATCGGCGAGTACCCTAGAGGTGCTTATTATTTCTGACGTTTCTTTGTTCATGTGGTTGGTTATTTTCTTTTTGTCTCGCTTAGTTTTGAAGCATGCTGTACTTAAAATTATATACCAATGATGGATTAGTTGTTTGTGATGCCGCGGCTCTGGTTTTTGTTTTGGCTGCGTACCGCCACCGTATTCAGACGGGTTGTACACAGCACGCCACTGATCAAGCTGATGCTATTGGCAGCTGACTGGAGTGTGGGAATTAGCACGCAGGTGACGTCGGGACGGGACAAGTTATCCCTAGTTACGGCTGAAAATATCTCCCGACGTGCAACAGTAACTTCAATGGTGTGTTCGTGCCAGGCTGTCGGCGGAGTGAGTCTGCTTTCAGCAAGTATAAAAATCACCTCTGGCTGGTCCTAGCGGCCCGATCGCATCATGGCGATTTTCAGTTATAGCTTCCGAACGACGCACCCCGGAATCACGGAATAAGCTTGCCCATGTAGCTTCATTCTTCGAAAGGTCTACATCTTCATCTACACGGTATCAAAGGTGACTGCTCAAATTTATTTCAAAGTGATCATCTAAATATTAAATATAATAAAACCATCTTCATTTGCGATGTCGTGGCCTGTGTACTTTGCACCATTGTATATGTAGTCAGATTTCCTAGTTTTGTCGTGCTTATCAATCGATGCTTCTTTAAAACGAATGAACGGGTTGACTCGAAGAAATTGAAGTTGATATATGCAATCTGTTCTCCAAATCAGCTGCAATCACACCACGAAAATCATTCTGTTGAAGCCAGTCTCAATTGACAATGTAGGCTTCGAAGTGTCCGAATAGAGTTGTACACCAGTTAGCCTTCTGCTGGACTGTTGATGTCTTGGATACGGCGCGATGGCATTACATTTATACATTTTTTATGTGATTCGGCCTGTTTTAAAACATGCACTGTACCAGTAGCAGTGTACCATGGCAGACCATTTTACTTCAATGCTTGATTGTAATCGTTGTGTGTGGCGCAAAGCTTTGCAGGGTAATTGGATGTTTTGATAAATATCAAAGCCCTTCCAAATCCAAAGAGGTTCTAAGTACTATGGCTCGCTCGTGAATCCGTGATCAGCCCAAGCGCTTTGTTATTATTAATAATCCGCCAATAAGCTGCTGTGTGTGTGAGAGAGAGATTGTGTGGTGAGTTTGGCCAGCCTGCCACTGTGTTGGTGATGTCGGCTGTTGCTGTGTGTTTTGCTGAATGTGTGGTTGTGTAAGGCTTAGGGATAGAGCAAGGTGGGACAAGATGTCTTGTGCTAAGGATAGGAGACGAGAAAGAAATAGTAGAATTGACTTGAAGAGAGTCGACGGGATACGTAGTTGAATGGTATCTTGAAGACAAGCGAGTAGAGGTGAGCAGAGCTAAGTAGAGTTGCAGTAGAGCTTGGGTTGTAGTGTTGTTGACTGGCGCAGGTCATGGAGTAGCGAAGTTGCCAGTCCGGACGGTACCTCTTTATAGTATGGGGGGGGGCGAGGGCTTTATGGCGAGGGTGGGTTGGTAACGAGTCATCGCCACAAGTAGAATGAACATTCCAAAAACAGAGCACACACTTTATGGAACGTAGTTTTTGTCTTTTTCTTTTATGCTCCGTCTTTTTTCTTTATCTTGTTTTGGAAAAGTTTCGTTTTATTTATTTTCTCTTCTTTTTTAACGTATCTTATGCTTGTTGTGTTTTTCTGAATCTTAATTTGTGTTTCTTTTTCTTTTTAGTGTATCTTTTTCTTAATAAGCTGCTGAGCATGTTATCGTTATATAGCAAATGGCAATGCCGCCACCACCGGCAACAAGTGTCTGTGTGTGCTTGTACGTGATGGGGCGCATGTACCGTCTACACCCTGGTGGCGACGCCCATGGTAAAGGGCACTCAAATGTAGTTACTTGTGTTCCAAAAGCGAGAGGCCGATCAGAGTATGCTGCTCGCTCTGTAATCCGCCCGCCCCCATTAGTATGATCTCACTCCCCTCAGAGTGTGGTGCTCGCCCTGTCAAAACCCGGAGGTGACGCCGTCAGAGTGTCGTGACCACTGCCGCCTCTGTGTGCGGCAGGCTGGCGAACAAGCAGGACGTGACGTGTCGTGACCACTGCCATCTCTGTGTGGCAGGCTGGCGAACAAGCAGGACGTGTCGTGTCGTGACCACTGCCGTCTCTGTGTGCGGCAGGCTGGCGAACAAGCAGGACGTGTCGTGTCGTGACCACTGCCGTCTCTGTGTGCGGCAGGCTGGCGAACAAGCAGGACGTGCCGACGGCGCTGGACGAGGTGGAGCTGAACGAGCGACTACAGCTGGAGACGGTGGCGAACCAGTACCGCTGTCCGATGCGCATACACCTGTGCATCGCCAGACCGAACGGCCAGACCGGCAGACACAAGCACAAACACCTGACCGTGCACGCCGGCTTCAAGTGAGCGGACCGCCACTTGTCGGGTCGGACACTGATGTCGGTCGGCTATGGTGTCAGCTCGTCCGGTGTAGGTCAGCCGGAAGACGTAGTAGATTGGCTGTCAGCTGTAGAATGTCAATTGGCAGACGTAGTAAGTTTGTCGCCTAGTGTAGACTCATTCATCGTAAGTTGTCGCAGCATGCTCGTCCGGTTTAAAGGCATAGCGCCACATTTCAATGCAGGAGTGAGCGTTTGTTGGCTGAGTGTGTGGCCGTGTCCGTTAGGGCTCAATGTGAGCGTGTGTGTCGCCGGAGCTGAGAGTGCGTGTGGCGCCGTCTGCTGGGCTCAGCGTCTGTGACCCCTGTCCCGACTGCACAGCTGGCTGACGGACTATGTGATCGACAACCACGCGACGCTGTCGGTGCGGGTGAAGGCCGACCTGGCCGAACGGGCTGATGAGCTGGAGGAACAGCGGCGCGCCAGGGAGGAGCGTGTCAGGCAGAGTCGGGAGGCGGCCACCACACACACGGTCAGTCAGACGCAGTCGGGAGGCGGCCACCACACACGGTCAGTCAGACACAGTCGGGAGGCGGCCACCACACACACGGTCAGTCACAGTCGGGAGGCGGCCACCACATACACAGTCAGTCAGACACAGTCGGGAGGCGGCCACCACACATGGTCAGTCAGACACAGTCGGGAGGCGGCCACCACACACACGGTCAGTCACAGTCGGGAGGCGGCCACCACATACACAGTCAGTCAGACACAGTCGGGAGGCGGCCACCACACATGGTCAGTCAGACACAGTCGGGAGGCGGCCACCACACACACGGTCAGACACAGTCTGGAGGCGGCCACCACACATGGTCAGTCAGACACAGTCGGGAGGCGGCCACCACACATGGTCAGTCAGACACAGTCGGGAGGCGGCCACCACACACGGTCAGTCAGACACAGTCGGGAGGCGGCCACCACACACACGGTCAGACACAGTCGGGAGGCGGCCACCGCACACACGATCAGACACAGTCGGGAGGCGGCCACCACACACATGGTCAGTCGGTCACAGTCGGGAGGCGGCCACCACACACACAGTCAGTCAGACACAGTCGGGAGGCGGCCACCACACACACGGTTAGTCAGGCAAGTCGGGAGGCGGCCACCACACACATGGTCAGTCAGACACAGTCGGGAGGCGGCCACCGCACACACGATCAGACACAGTCGGGAGGCGGCCACCACACACACGGTCAGTCAGACACAGTCGGGAGGCGGCCACCACACACACAGTCAGTCAGACACAGTCGGGAGGCGGCCACCGCACACACGATCAGACACAGTCGGGAGGCGGCCACCACACACACGGTTAGTCAGGCAGAGTCGGGAGGCGGCCACCACACACATGGTCAGTCAGACACAGTCGGGAGGCGGCCACCACACATGGTCAGTCAGTCACAGTCGGGAGGCGGCCACCACACATGGTCAGCCAGACACAGTCGGGAGGCGGCCACCACACACACGGTCAGTCACAGTCAGGAGGCGGCCACCACACACACAGTCAGTCAGACACAGTCGGGAGGCGGCCACCACACACGGTCAGTCAGACACAGTCGGGAGGCGGCCACCACACACGTGGTCAGTCACAGTCGGGAGGCGGCCACCGCACGCACGGTCAGTCAGACACAGTCGGGAGGCGGCCACCACACATGGTCAGCCAGACACAGTCGGGAGGCGGCCACCACACACACGGTCAGTCAGATATAGTCGGGAGGCGGCCACCACACATGGTCAGCCAGACACAGTCGGGACGCGGCCACCACACACACAGTCAGTCAGACACAGTCGGGAGGCGGCCACCACACACGGTCAGTCAGACACAGTCGGGAGGCGGCCACCACACATGGTCAGTCAGACACAGTCGGGAGGCGGCCACCACACACACGGTTAGTCAGGCAGAGTCGGGAGGCGGCCACCACACACACGGTCAGTCACACAGTCGGGAGGCGGCCACCGCACACACGGTCAGTCAGACACAGTCGGGAGGCGGCCACCGCACACACGGTCAGACACAGTCGGGAGGCGGCCACCACACATGGTCAGTCACAGTCGGGAGGCGGCCACCACACACACGGTTAGTCAGGCAGAGTCGGGAGGCGGCCACCACACACATGGTCAGTCAGACACAGTCGGGAGGCGGCCACCGCACACACGGTCAGACACAGTCGGGAGGCGGCCACCACACACACGGTCAGTCAAGACACAGTCGGGAGGCGGCCACCACACACACGGTTAGTCAGGCAGAGTCGGGAGGCGGCCACCACACACATGGTCAGTCAGACACAGTTGGGAGGCGGCCACCACACACAGTCAGTCAGACACCGTCGCGGGCGGCCACCACACACACGGTCAGTCACAGTCGGGAGGCGGTCACCACACACACGGTCAGTCAGACACAGTCGGGTGGCGACCACCACACACACGGTCAGACACAGTCGGGAGGCGGCCACCACACATGGTCAGTCAGACACAGTCGGGAGGCGACCACCACACACACGGTCAGACACCGTCGGGAGGCGGCCACCACACACACGGTCAGTCACAGTCGGGAGGCGGCCACCACACACATGGTCAGTCAGACACAGTCGGGAGGCGGCCACCACACACACGGTTAGTCAGGCAGAGTCGGGAGGCGGCCACCACACACATGGTCAGTCAGACACAGTCGGGAGGCGGCCACCGCACGCACGGTCAGACACAGTCGGGAGGCGGCCACCACACACACGGTCAGTCACAGTCGGGAGGCGGCCACCACACACACAGTCAGTCAGACACAGTCGGGAGGCGGCCACCAAACACACGGTCAGTCACGGTCGGGAGGCGGCCACCACACACATGGTCAGTCACAGTCGGGAGGCGGCCACCACACACATGGTCAGTCAGTCACAGTCGGGAGGCGGCCACCACACACACAGTCAGTCAGACACAGTCGGGAGGCGGCCACCACACCCACGGTTAGTCAGGCAGAGTCGGGAGGCGGCCACCACACACACGGTCAGTCAGACACAGTCGGGAGGCGGCCACCACACGCACGGTCAGACATAGTCGGGAGGCGGCCACCACACACACGGTCAGTCACAGTCGGGAGGCGGCCACCACACACACAGTCAGTCAGACACAGTCGGGAGGCGGCCACCAAACACACGGTCAGTCACGGTCGGGAGGCGGCCACCACACACACGGTCAGTCACAGTCGGGAGGCGGCCACCACACACATGGTCAGTCAGTCACAGTCGGGAGGCGGCCACCACACACACAGTCAGTCAGACACAGTCGGGAGGCGGCCACCACACACATGGTCAGTCAGACACAGTCAGGAGGCGGCCACCACACACACGGTTAGTCAGGCAGAGTCAGGAGGCGGCCACCACACACACGGTCAGTCAGACACAGTCGGGAGGCGGCCACCGCACACACGGTCAGACACAGTCGGGAGGCGGCCACCACACACACGGTCAGTCACAGTCGGGAGGCGGCCACCACACACACAGTCAGTCAGACACAGTCGGGAGGCGGCCACCACACACACGGTCAGTCACAGTCGGGAGGCGGCCACCGCACACACGGTCAGTCACAGTCGGGAGGCGGCCACCACACACACAGTCAGTCACAGTCGGGAGGCGGCCACCACACACATGGTCAGTCAGACACAGTCGGGAGGCGGCCACCACACACACAGTCAGTCACAGTCGGGAGGCGGCCACCACACACACGGTCAGTCACGGTCGGGAGGCGGCCACCACATACACAGTCAGTCACAGTCGGGAGGCGGCCACCACACACATGGTCAGTCACAGTCGGGAGGCGGCCACCACACACACGGTCAGTCACAGTCGGGAGGCGGCCACCGCACACACGGTCAGTCACAGTCGGGAGGCGGCCACCACACACACAGTCAGTCACAGTCGGGAGGCGGCCACCACACACATGGTCAGTCACAGTCGGGAGGCGGCCACCACACACGGTCAGTCACAGTCGGGAGGCGGCCACCACACACACGGTCAGTCACAGTCGGGAGGCGGCCACCACACACGGTCAGTCAGTCACAGTCGGGAGGCGGCCACCACACACACGGTCAGTCACAGTCGGGAGGCGGCTACCACACACACGGTCAGTCAGACACAGTCGGGAGGCGGCCACCACACACACGGTCAGTCAGACACAGTCGGGAGGCGGCCACCACACACATGGTTAGTCAGGCAAGTCGGGAGGCGGCCACCACACATGGTCAGTCAGATACAGTCGGGAGGCGGCCACCACACACACAGTTAGTCAGGCAGAGTCGGGAGGCGGCCACCGCACACACGGTCAGACACACCAACGCAGTCGATGCGCCCTTAAGCCCAAATAACCAACCAACCAACCAGTCGGGAGGCGGCCACCACACATGGTCAGTCACAGTCGGGAGGCGGCCACCACACACACGGTTAGTCAGGCAGAGTCGGGAGGCGGCCACCACACACATGGTCAGTCAGACACAGTCGGGAGGCGGCCACCACACACACGGTCAGTCACAGTCGGGAGGCGGCCACCACACACACAGTCAGTCAGACACAGTCGGGAGGCGGCCACCGCACACACGGTCAGACACAGTCGGGAGGCGGCCACCACACATGGTCAGTCAGACACAGTCGGGAGGCGGCCACCGCACACACGGTCAGACACAGTCGGGAGGCGGCCACCACACACACCGTCAGTCAGACACAGTCGGTAGGCTGCTACCACACACACGGTTAGTCAGGCAGAGTCGGGAGGCGGCCACCACACACATGGTCAGTCAGACACAGTCGGGAGGCGGCCACCGCACACACGGTCAGACACAGTCGGGAGGCGGCCACCACACACACGGTCAGTCACAGTCGGGAGGCGGCCACCACACACACGGTCAGTCACAGTCGGGAGGCGGCCACCACACACATGGTCAGTCAGTCACAGTCGGGAGGCGACCACCACACACACAGTCAGTCAGACACAGTCGGGAGGCGGCCACCACGCACACGGTTAGTCAGGCAAGTCGGGAGGCGGCCACCACACATGGTCAGTCAGACACAGTCGGGAGGCGGCCACCACACACACGGTTAGTCAGGCAGAGTCGGGAGGCGGCCACCACACACACGGTCAGTCAGACACAGTCGGGAGGCGGCCACCGCACACACGGTCAGTCAGACACAGTCGGGAGGCGGCCACCGCACACACGGTCAGACACAGTCGGGAGGCGGCCACCGCACACACGGTCAGTCACAGTCGGGGGGCGGCCACCACACACATGGTCAGTCACAGTCGGGAGGCGGCCACCACACACATGGTCAGTCAGTCACAGTCGGGAGGCGACCACCACACACACAGTCAGTCAGACACAGTCGGGAGGCGGCCACCACACCCATGGTCAGTCAGACACAGTCGGGAGGCGGCCACCGCACACACGGTCAGTCACAGTCGGGGGGCGGCCACCACACACACGGTCAGTCACAGTCGGGAGGCGGCCACCACACACATGGTCAGTCAGTCACAGTCGGGAGGCGGCCACCACACACACAGTCAGTCAGACACAGTCGGGAGGCGGCCACCACACCCATGGTCAGTCAGTCACAGTCGGGAGGCGGCCACCACACACACAGTCAGTCAGACACAGTCGGGAGGCGGCCACCACACACATGGTCAGTCAGACACAGTCGGGAGGCGGCCACCACACACACGGTTAGTCAGGCAGAGTCGGGAGGCGGCCACCACACACATGGTCAGTCAGACACAGTCGGGAGGCGGCCACCGCACACACGGTCAGACACAGTCGGGAGGCGGCCACCACACATGGTCAGTCAGACACAGTCGGGAGGCGGCCACCACACACACAGTCAGTCAGACACAGTCGGGAGGCGGCCACCACACACACGGTCAGTCACAGTCGGGAGGCGGCTACCACACACATGGTCAGTCAGACACCGTCGGGAGGCGACCACCACGCACACGGTCAGTCACGGTCGGGAGGCGGCCACCGCACACACCGTGAGTCAGACACTCCACATTCACATTATTTCACATTGATATCACATTGTTTGACATTGACTCACTCCGCTTTGATATTAATCTTTCACATAATTCATTCATTTTTATTCTGTTCTCTCTATTCTCTGTTGATTGTGCTGCCGGCCATGGCTCGAAATCTGGATGGCGTGCCGGGACTCAGGATCACGTGACCACTGCGGTGTCGCCTGCCCCTCAGGCGGCCCAGGATAGCGTGTCGCCGGATCCGCCCGCCGCCCCGGCGGCCGGGCACAGCACGCCGCCGGGGCCGGACGCTGCGCCTGCCTCGCTCAGCGACCAGCCTGTGCCGGTGGCCGCCACTGCCACCGGCACAGGCTGTTGCCCGCGGTCCTCCACGCCGCCGCCCACAACGCCGCCATCACCGCCCGCCACGCCGCCGTCGCCACTGCCACTGCCACTGCCGCCGCCCGCGAACCCGCCGCTCAACTCGGATCTGGACGCTCAGATCGAGGAGGTGTTCACGCGTACCGAGATGGGCCGGCTGATGCGCGAGCGGGCGGCCGCTGCTGACGGCGCCGGCGACGACAGCAACGCTCAGTCGGCCGGCGGGGAGGTGAGTCTCGTCCCCGGCCTCGGCCGTCGACCTGAGAGCTCTGGCTCTGGGCTCGGCTGCGTGACCGGGCACATGGAGAAAAAGGAAAATGTGTGTTGGCAATGAATAGGCTATGGAGGTACTTCGCTGATGGCTCACCGATATCGGATCTTGAACAGTGTCCCCGAATCAGTTTTCACCTCTAACGTCAGAACGGAAAATTATTGTTGAAAAGGTTGTAATAACGTGCACGACAAAAATAGGTGCAGGGTTTGAGAACAAGTTCTGGTTTTCAAAGATATCGCAAAGCCCTAGGTACCTTGCAATCAATAGCTGTGGAATACAATTTCAATGCATTTTCATTTTCTTGGGTATTTTTCAGTTTGATTGCGACTTGTATTGCAAGAGCAGGTATATATTAAGAAAGATACTGGTGGTATTGGAAGATATGAGTGGAAAATCAATCCGACATGGGTGACATTCGCACCCAGAACATGGAAATGTTGGAATACTGGCCTGGAACAGGTGTTGCTTGTAGTTAACCGTATGCCCGTTATCGTCATCTCTTTGATGGCTACGTGCCGAAACCGCAAGCAATGCACGGAGGGGATCGCTAGGCAGCGTTCTTAAATTCCCAATTTGGTGCAAATTGACACCTAACAACCTTTTCTGACATCGCTTCCGATACCTTTTCGGCATCCTTATACCAAGCTACTCGTCATAGCGTTTATAATGACGTGTTCAAGCACCAAAATGTCTCACTATTGGTGATGAGTACTATAAATATCGCGAGAGAAAAATTTGCATACCTAGATATCCCCCAGCATTCCACGCTAAATACATATGAGACATCACCATAATACTTTCCATTCGCGTCTCAAACCAGCCTGAGAGCTGTTCCGGTGGCAAAGACTGCTACAGATCACAACGAGAACATCTGCACCATGACCGTATAATGTCCAGCGACTCATATTAGCCAGCTGACTTTGTAAACCAACACATTACAGAATCATTGAACTATTGCCATCTAGCGAGAATGAAGTGAAACAGGAGCTAACTGGATGATGTGAAAAAAAAACAGAAGGGATGCACTTTCGACACTTAACTGGCACCTAACTTCAGAGCTAAGGTATAGATCGAAGAAAACATAAATGGGTTGCAGAAGACCTTTAATTTAAGCGGAATACAATTTTGTATTATTCCATATCAACTTCTTGTTATTTTACGCAGTAAAACAATGCAGATATTGAAGTGTATTTATGCATAAATCCATGGTAGTAAAGAGCAATAGACGCGAAGATCATCTTGCATTCGGTTCATCATACTACAAGTAATTAAATGACGGACAAATTTACAACTTTGTTAAACAGTACGAAAAATCCATGCACTGTAACGTACACCAAGTGTTCTACTACTTTGACTTTTATAGATCGGACTTCAATTTCTTTCCTTTTTAAACATGGGCGCTAAATGACCAAACCTGGTCGATGCGCCCTAAAACTCAAATAACCAACCAACCTCATTGCTGGTGGTTCGTGGAGCACGGCACCATTCCATTCCATGGGGAGGGAGTGCACATGCCCCTAGTGCCCCTTTCTGTAGCCGCCCATGGATAGGCAGTGCATCCGGTTTCGTTGTTTCGTCGAGGGACCTGAACCCATGGTTGTTGCTTTAGGCAGGCAGGTGTAAGGGCGGATCCAGCCGGCCAGTTTCGGGCGGGAGATGGGGAATACTCCGATAAGCCGTCAAATGTTCTCCGATAACGTCGCCAAGTTCTGGCCGATGTGCACATGAAGGTTGGGGAAAAGTTTTGTTCGGGTGTGTGTGGGGGTGGGGGGTGGTGCGTGCGCTCCGCGATCCTATCTCCTTTGTCGAGTGGAGGTGTGGACTGGAGCATTGTGAGGGGCTCCTTTTCCTCTCGAGGGGCGTCTATCTCTCTGAGATTGGCGCTTTTGGCTGAACAATCCGTTGAGCGGTGGGGAGGGGGCGAACTCTAGGCTTATCGGTTGGACGCCACCTCTCCGTTGGGTGGGGAGGGGGGGTCGGCGCATGCCCCTCAGTGCCCCCCTGTATCTGCTCCTAGTGCGGTAAAGCCTTCGCAATAGAGCGCCACTTCCCGATCGGTGACGAGTAGTTCTCTGATCGAGGGTGGGACAGGAACTCGCCCCGGTACCCCCACTCTGAATCCACCAATAAGCAGTGGGTTCTGCCAGCCTACCATCCACCTTTCATATTTGGGAGTGGATGGGAGTCGCAATGACATGGTTCTTCCAAAGAGGGAAACCCAGTAATATAGGATGGGCCATGTGTTGATGATTAAGCACCCGGTGTGATGTTCTGTAGGCTCCGGCTCAGATCAGTGCTCGAGGCCAGCGGCCGCACACGTGAGGGTCGTGGGTCGGACTCTGTTTATTAGCTGCGGCTGGCACTTGGACGCAGCTGTGGGCTGCCATATCCAAAGGCGGCAGTCCCTGTCCACCTGCGTCGCCACCTGTTGACTGCCAATGCGGACGGTTCCGAAGTCACACTCACTGGCCCTCTGGTCGAGCGCTGTGCTCCGGCATCCGTCTTGCTGCTGGCTGTGGTGCACGTCGTCAGATTCCTGGCGGCGCTGGCCGGAGTCGTTGACGGTGACGAGTGGCCGCAGGGGGCGCAGGTACCGAGGGTTTCGCCAGTATATGCGTCCGCTGGGCAGTCGAATGAGGTAATCTCGCAGACTGCCGACGCCAGCGACCGTGACTGTGCGGTCCCATAGACCGGTCCTCGGACCTGCCGGTAATCTCGCCGACTGCGGACGCCAGTGACCGTGCTAGTGCGGTCCCATAGACCGGTCCTCGGATCGTCCGCTGGGCAGTCGGATGAGGTAATCTCGCCGACTGCCAACGCCAGTAACCGTGCCAGTGCGGTCCCACAGACCGGTCCTCGGACCTGCAGGAACACCTGCTGACCAATTCGGAGTGGTTGATGGCGGCGAGTCGTTACGTCGTAGTGCTCAGTTGCGCGCCGCTGCATCTCTTCGGCCTTGGCGTCGCACGCGTCTGCCGATCTCTGCCAACACTCGGCGAATGCACGGTGATGTGCTGGCACCGTTGACCGTGGTGGCGAACATGTGTCGCAGACTGGAGACCAGGTCGCGGGCGGTCGCTTCGCATCTCACGTGCGACACAAATAGCCATCCGGGTATGGGGTTACATACACAAGGTATGTGCGGCCAGCAGAGGTTAAGTAGTCCGCTGACACGGCTTCGAAGTCTTTTGACGGCGTCTTCTAAGTGTCTCCTTCTCCTAGTCTTCAGACGTCGGGTCGGCTACCGGAGCTCGAGATAGAGCATACGGAATGACATGTAGTTTTGCCTGTCGCTGGACGGCGACCAGGCTGAACGCTGTCAGCCGTTCTCGCAGGCGCTGGAGCCGAGGGTTTTCAATGTCAGCTAGACTCTTGTTGTTCAGAATTGGAATCAACGGCCGGTGATCGGTGACTACTTCAAATTGCTGCATCCCGGTTAGGTACATTGAACATTTCCGGCACGCCCATGCCACGGCCAGCAACTCTATCTCGATGATGGCATAACGCGTCTCCGTTTCCGTAAGGAAGCGAGAGCCACATTGGATGAGGTGCCATCTTCCATCGCTGTCCTGCTGTCGGAGACAGAACCTAAGGCCGCCATGACGTGCTGCGTCGGTCTCCAGGACCGTTCGACGCCGATGGTCGGAAAAATCCAACACCGGCGTAGTCACGAGCGCCTTTTTCACGTCTTAGAAGGCTTTGTGTTGCGCTGGCGTCCACAGCCATGCGTTCTCTGGACGCAGTAGCTGGCGAAGCGGTTCAGCGGCTGCAACGACTTCCGTTGAGAATTCGCCCAGCTGGTTGACCAGGCCAAGGAATGACTTCAGGTCCGTGATACAACCCGGTTGCTGAAACTCTGCTATCGCCCGGAGCTTCCTTTCGTCTGATGTGTAGCCTGCTGCACTGATCTTGTATCCGCAAAAGGTAACTTCATCCTGTGTGAACACATTTGTCGGGATTCAGCGTGATGCCGTGCGCTTCACATCGCTTCAGAATCTCCCAGACGTGCTTCAGATGCGCTTAGTAGTCGGCATCGTACGCGAGGATGTCGTCGACCACCTTGCATGTGTTTGGCATGTCTCCCAGGGCTGCATCTCCTCAGCGGTTGTATTCATCGCCTGAGCTCACCAAGCCCATGCTTGCTCACCGGCACCTGAACCTGCCGAAGGGGGTGATGAAGGTGGTGAGGTCCAGATCTTCATCGCGGATCTTGACCTGGAAGTAACCCGATAACCCGTCCAGCTTCGTAAAGTACGACATGTTACTGGCGATCGAGGCCACCACATCGTGCGGAGTTGGCTGCGGATACACCAGTCTCTTCACGGAGCGGTTTAATTTGGTGAAGTCAATGGTGAGCGGGCATCCCGAGACTGTCCCATCAGCCGATCGCTTGGCCACTGGAGCGATAGGGTGCACCCATGCTGTCGGGTGCTCCACTGGCTCGATGACTCCCGTAGCCATAAGCTCGTTCAGCTGCCGTCGGAAGTCTTCACGCCAGCAGAATGGTACATGTCGCGCAGTGGTCAGCGCAAATGGAACCGCTTCATAAGTTCGCTCGATCTTCATCGGCTTCCCAGACATCTCTCGTAGCGTTGACTTCGCTCCGAACACCTGTGGGAAGTCGGCCTTCATGGTGGCAAAGTGTGCGAGGCGATCACACGCGGATAGCTTACCACGGCACGCCGCACCCCATGTCGGCGTCTACACCGGCGGCTGCCTGGTGTCCGCCGGCGCTGGTTCAGAGCCGCTCGCAATAGATCCGAGTTCAGCTTGTGGTCCCCGCGGAGGTTCTTCGGCGGCTAGCGAGTTGCCGTTGCCCTGGCGAATCGCCTCCCGGCGATCTGGCACAGCTGCCAGTTTGAAAGCGGTGGATCCTGGATCCTGGATCCAGATCCCGCTGTTTTCCAACAGCACGCTGGCGTGAAGTGCATGTCGGGCCTGGGCTATACCGAGTCTGTACTCCGAACTCGTGGCCGGCCTCGCCCCGCTGTACCTGTGACACAGCCTTCCTGACTGTGGCTGAGTTGGTACCAAGATTATGCACCAGCTGGTTGGTTGGATCTCGTGTCCGTATCTCGATCCAGATCCGGATCCTGCTGCTGCGGTGGTGGTGGATCCCTGGCTGTGGCGACGTTGCGTATCTGCTCTGGGAAGTTCGCCGGCAGAATATCAAACTTGACACAATCATGCCATGACAGAAGTTGACCGTGAAGCGTCCGAACTACGGTGACTTCCACGGCTCGGATGATGTCACCTAGCTGAAGTGTGACGTCGTATGTCCCGAAGCACTCGATTTCGCGATTGTCCACGTTGAACAGTCGGCTAGTAGGTGGGTTCAGATCACAACGGCGAATCGCCATCTTCTCAGCGCTGCTCAACGACCAAGCAGACGTCTCAGCTCGGGAGTCTGGTGTCCAGGTGGTGCTGACCGCACTGCCGTCGGACAGATGCAACTGCATTCGGACACGTGGTGATAAGGGGATAAGGACATCACTTTTGGGGAGAGGGGATTTTGATATTGTATGTTGTGCAAATCCCATGGGGTAACGTAAAATATCATCCCATTATGTGGTGGCACACACAAAGGTAGATGCCTCCATGTGGGTCGTGCCCCCACAGTTGTCAATTTGTATCTGAGGAGTTTCCTAATATTTTGATAACTTGACATGGCATCCGGCAACCGGACCTCATGAATGATTTCGCCCGCTGGACCAATTCAATGTTTCCCCCAAATAAATTCCAGGAGCAGACACCCCTGCACCCTAACACACTTCCCTCCCATGCCGCTGGAAGCAGCTATTCGTGGCGAAAGGCCATGTAGTCTCAGTTCTGGTCATTGCTTCTTAAGTGAGGATAATTTCTCCCTTGCCTTTCCCTTCTTTGGCTGCAATACTGGCTGAGGTGGTTCAAGTGCTGCTTTGTCCCTCGCAGCGTTGGTGTAGCAATGCATACAGGTTGCGGGGGCCACGGCACCCGAAAGGTTCCGGAAAACTTGAATTTTTAGTTCTAGCATCAACGTTTTGCATGCAAAGGAGACATAATCTTGCTGTTGACCTAAGCTATGACCAACAATGTGCTGTTGACCTAAGCTATGACCAACAATGGTCCCAGGAGCATATCCAGCATTTTTTTCAAAGGGACTGAACCTACTATGAGCGCCAAAATCCACAAAATTATTAAGCGGGAGTCGAGCAGTTAGTGTAAACTACAGTCGCCTTCTCAAGCCGCCGTAACTAACATCAGTCCAATATCGGCGAGAGGGAGTCGGAAGTCATTCTTTGACGAAAATCGCGAAAAGGGGCAGACATGGGCTGTATAATTATTAAAAAAACACGCAAGAATCCCAAATGAGATACCGAAATCGGTTCCAGAAGGGCACAAGAATAGGGATATGTATAGTCACGCCCTTTCACCCCTTTTGATCCGTCTCGACCGACCTACTGAGCTCGTGTTTTTTAAGCTCTACCCGTGGATTGCAAAATTACCCTGGGAATCGAGAGGAATTCCGACCATGCCGCCCAACGTGGTGGATTTGCAAGCACATATATGAACTGTTCTCATGTCTTGACGGCTTTATGCATGTTTTTAGCGACACATATGCCTGGTATGCCGCAAATGGAACTATTTCCTCACGACTACATCCTGCATGAGAATCTAACTGATGAAGAATCGGATTCCAACCACAATTGTCAAGCCTTTCTTGACTGGACCAAGACACGTTCAATGGCCATGTTTTAATACGGATTTTTCTTACGTCACTTCCAGTTATCTTTCGCAGGCAACACTTGAAGATGAAACATGCAACATTCACATGGTTATTAGGTGGCATCACTGGAACGAATCGTGACAGAATACTTTTCCGTATGATAATTCTTCAATTTAAGATCAGATCGATAACGTTCAAATGAAAGAACAAGCTAAAATTGCTGTCATTCTCCACGAGATAAGGCCGCTGGGGCTGTCACTAATTGCCATATAGCACAGCCATGTATCACAAGTGATGTTTCGATCACTTTTTATGTTCTTGATCAAGGACGGTTGCTGGATGGCTTCATGGTAGTGTATTGGCGGAATGCAGGAACCAGACTGGGTACGGCAAATCCTGAGAGCATAATTGTAAATTTAGAGCATAGTATGGGCCACAGCAGCAGAGTAGCCAGGGTTTCTACGAAGGAGGGGGAGAGTGTTAATAACAACATATAACGATAACAAGGGGTATTTGCAAAAACAACATGGAAGATGCCACAAAGATCACACGAAGCAAACCACAGGCAATATAGACCACCACAAAGAGAGCTTAGCACCTACAACAAATGCAACATATAGTATGCAACAATGGCATGCTTCAGACTGTGTGTACAAGTCTGTGATCTGCATATTAATTTACATGAGAAAGCATGCCTCTCTACTGTAAGGGCGAGTACCGACCTGTCTGAGCCTCTCATGGCATAACCGAGAGGCGAAATATAATACTCGTTGGCATGATTTGTTTGTGACCACCACGTTTGGCTTGCTATATCAAGGAGCCATATCAAGGCATTTATGTCCTTGAACATTTTTGTATTTACTAGGCCATATATACATTATGTCTGCACTTTCCGGGCGGGGGGGGCACGAAGCGAGTGTTCAAGATTGCATAAAAAATGTTAGTTTCTGGTAAGCTTCCAGACATAATCTGGAATTACCCGACCATGCAACGCTGCGTGGGGCAACCGTTTTCTGTGCAAAATGTATGCACTTAATTGGGTAACCTCCCCAGTGCATGTTAGAAGATAGGATCATGCATGGTGCATCCAGCTTTTCCTAGCTGTGGATATCGCTTCCGAAATTGCTTGCCTATATTTTTCTTTATTCACACACGAAACAGTTATTTTCTTCAACCAAATCCAAGAGGTGCACTTGGGATTCACAATTTATGTGTCCCAAAATGCACATCTAAGTACGAGTATTTTACATCTTTCGTCATCCCTGACATTTTTCTTACATCGGACACCTAGCTGAAAATGAATTTGATAATACTGTCGCTAGGGCACTTCACCATACTTATTGGGAAACATTTTTTTTTCAATCGAACAAAAAATCCCACAATTAAGAGGACAACAAAGGCATTTCAGGTGCCTTTTCATTTTCTTTTCTACGCATGTCCCATGCCTCCCCCATCCCTATTGCTCACCGATCAGCACAATCAGTGCTCTCGGTGCCTGAACTACTGTTCTGCAGCGTGCACACCGTGACATTCGGCACTCCACTTCAACATTCGGACAGGGTAGTAAATCGCAACAGGACGGCTATTGAAGCGTGTTCGTTTGATTGGTTTGTTTACATTTTTTTTTAGTGCTGCCCTTTGGCCTTTTTGTGCTGGACCTTTGGCTTCCGACCCTAGTGCCGGCGAAAAGACTTCACTCACCCTGCTGTATTGTGCCATCTCTGTGACGTCATGAGTCGTGTCATCCATATGACGTCATGTGACGCCGTACGAGTGTTGCGCCATCCATGTGACGTCATGAGTCGTGCCATCCATGTGACGTCATACGACGCCGCGCGAGCCGGCCAACCAGGCTTGTGCGGGCTCAATGGCCTTCCTCAGGGACCGGTCCTTCCTCCGGCTGGCCCCGCGACTCAGCGAAGCTGGTTCTCTGGCGACCGGTCGTTGTCCCAGCTGACTGACGTTCGCTACGACCTCAGCTATTGCCCGAGGCGCCGGCGCTGGAGAAAGACTCCGGCCAGGGCAGCACCAAGGAGAGCGACTCGGAGACGCTGGCCTCGTCGGACGCCTCGCAACTGTCGTCCCGACCCGCGGGTAAGTTCATGCCCGGTGCACAGGTCAGTCGGTGCCTCGCCGACCCGGCTCACTGGCCGGTGGCGCTCAGCCGCGGTGTGACACCACCGGAGGTGCTGACTCTCGTACGGCGTCTCCCAGTGTGACACCACTGGTGGTGTTCAGTCCCGTACGGCGTCTCCTAGTGTGACACCACCGGTGGTGCTCAGTCTCGTACGGCGTCTCCCAGTGTGACACCACCGATGGTGCTGAGTCTCGTACGGCGTCTCCCAGTGTGACACCACCGGTGGTGCTCAGTCTCGTACGGCGTCTCCCAGTGTGACACCACCGGTGGTGCTGATTCTCGTGCGGCGTCTCCCAGTGTGACACCACCGGTGGTGCTCAGTCTCGTACGGCGTCTCCCAGTGTGACACCACCGATGGTGCTCAGTCTCGTACGGCGTCTCCCAGTGTGACACCACCGGTGGTGCTCAGTCTCGTACGGCGTCTCCCAGTGTGACACCACCGGTGGTGCTCAGTCTCGTACGGCGTCTCCCAGTGTGACACCACCGGTGGTGCTGATTCTCGTGCGGCGTCTCCCAGTGTGACACCACCGGTGGTGCTCAGTCTCGTACGGCGTCTCCCAGTGTGACACCACCGATGGTGCTCAGTCTCGTACGGCGTCTCCCAGTGTGACACCACCGGTGGTGCTCAGTCTCGTACGGCGTCTGCCAGTGTGACACAACCGGTAGTGTTCAGTCTCGTACGGCGTCTCCCAGTGTGACACCACCGGTGGTGCTGACTCTCGTACGGTGTCTCCCAATGTGACACCACCGGTGGTGCTCAGTCCCAGTGTGACACACCGGTGGTGCTCAGTCTCGTACGGCGTCTCCCAGTGTGACACCACCGGTGGTGCTGACTCTCGTGCGGCGTCTCCCAGTGTGACACCACCGGTGGTGCTCAGTCTCGTACGGCGTCTCCCAGTGTGACACCACCGGTGGTGTTCAGTCCCAGTGTGACACACCGGTGGTGCTCAGTCTCGTACGGCGTCTCCCAGTGTGACACCACCGGTGGTGCTCAGTCTCGTACGGCGTCTCCCAGTGTGACATCACCGGTGGTGCTCAGTCTCGTACGGCGTCTCCCAGTGTGACACCACCGGTGGTGCTCAGTCTCGTACGGCGTCTCCCAGTGTGACACCACTGGTGGTGCTCAGTCCCAGTGTGACACCACCGGTGGTGCTCAGTCTCGTACGGCGTCTCCCAGTGTGACACCACCGGTGGTGCTGACTCTCGTACGGTGTCTCCCAGTGTGACACCACCGGTGGTGCTTAGTCCCAGTGTGACACCACCGGTGGTGCTCAGTCTCGTACGGCGTCTCCCAGTGTGACACCACCGGTGGTGCTGACTCTCGTGCGGCGTCTCCCAGTGTGACACCACCGGTGGTGCTCAGTCTCGTACGGCGTCTCCCAGTGTGACACCACCGGTGGTGCTCAGTCCCAGTGTGACACACCGGTGGTGCTCAGTCTCGTACGGCGTCTCCCAGTGTGACACCACCGGTGGTGCTCAGTCTCGTACGGCGTCTCCCAGTGTGACACCACCGGTGGTGCTCAGTCTCGTACGGCGTCTCCCAGTGTGACACCACCGGTGGTGCTCAGTCTCGTACGGCGTCTCCCAGTGTGACACCACTGGTGGTGCTCAGTCCCAGTGTGACACCACCGGTGGTGCTCAGTCTCGTACGGCGTCTCCCAGTGTGACACCACTGGTGGTGCTCAGTCCCAGTGTGACACCACCAGTGGTGCTCAGTCTCGTACGGCGTCTCCCAGTGTGACACCACCGGTGGTGCTGACTCTCGTACGGCGTCTCCCAGTGTGACACCACTGGTGGTGCTCAGTCCCAGTGTGACACCACCGGTGGTGCTGAGTCTCGTACGGCGTCTCCCAGTGTGACACCACCGGTGGTGCTCAGTCTCGTACGGCGTCTCCCAGTGTGACACCACCGGTGGTGCTCAGTCTCGTACGGCATCTCCGAGTGTGACACCACCGGTGGTGCTGACTCTCGTACGGCGTCTCCCAGTGTGACACCACCGGTGGTGCTGAGTCTCGTACGGCGTCTCCCAGTGTGACACCACCGGTGGTGCTCAATCTCGTACGGCATCTCCGAGTGTGACATCACCGGTGGTGCTGACTCTCGTACGGCGTCTCCCAGTGTGACACCACCGGTGGTGCTCAGTCTCGTACAGCGTCTCCCAGTGTGACACCACTGGTGGTGACCGTGCGCCGTCCCCCTTGCAGGTGCCGATGGGCCCAAGCGGAGGAACAGGTTCTTCAAGCGCTACACGAAGACGGCGCCCATGCCGGACGACGCAAACGTAGCCTCTGTGACGTCCACTCCGACCCGCCACCAGTGAGAGGGTTCCTGTTCCTGTTCTCGTTCCTCGCCCGCAGCCGGGCGACTGGCGGGTAGCGCGCCTCTGGCCTGCAGTGGCGGGATTTTGTACTCGCCAGGTGGTCGTGGTTGGTATACTCGGGCCGGCGTCGCCGGTTTTCTATTCCAGTAGATGTTCGCAATATGGCCACAGCAGTCGAGGCGCCCGAAAGCCCAAATAGCAAACAACAGACAGTGGATGTTCCGTGACGACCCTGCCGGCGTGCGAGTCCACGCGCCGATGACGCAGCGTGGATGGGGCTCGTCTGAACTGGGCGGCCGACCGCCACCACGGGCGATGACGACATCGTCGACAGACGAGCACCGACCGACACGCGGCACGTCCTGCTCGTCACAGTCACTAGTCAGTTTGTCTCGGTGATTTGCCGAGTGGTGTGGATGGTTGGTGTAGGGCATCTAGTCGGACGGATGTGGTGCGCTGTTTTCAGCGGGCCCACCATGTGTGTTGAACAGAATTGGCGCGCCCATAAGTGGCAATATGGTATTCCCCGGTGGTATTTGTTTTATTATCGGTGGCGTTCTGTCGATGTCTGGGTTTTATGCAACCGTTTGTAGTGGGTCACCCTAAATTCCTAGCATTAAGGCGCTACTCCATATGCTAGTCAATGTATATTTTGCCCAATTTGAGACTATGGTAGTCAATACTTAATTTGCCAAATTTGAGATTATCGTACCGCGCACATTTTACCATTACGCCATGCGATTGATGGATGGATGATGGTCAGGCCATGTGTCTCGCCAGTTTACGGCTAAAGAAATTATCATGTGGAAACGACGGGTAAATCACTGAGCGACCGGACTACCATGGCACGTGCAGCATCTGTACCCCGCTGATATTCGGTTCATTCGGGTATATTCGTTTCACCCGTCAGAGGTCACCGCTCAGCGGACAAACGGTACAGAGCCCAGCGCAGTTCGTTAGCCGGGCTCTGCCAGGATCACTCGCCCTGTCCTTGTCGGACGTGAGAGGAGATCCACCAGTGGTCTGACTTCTACAGACGTAACTACATCAAGCACAAGTAGCAGGCCACGCACACGGTGGCAGAACACGTGTAGGGTTATGGGCCGGTGCAGCGGGACGGTGAAGATGGCAAACTCGAGCACCGGTGGCAGAACACGTGTAGGGTTATGGGCCGGTGCAGCGAGACGGTGAAGATGGCAAACTCGAGCACCGGTGGCAGAACACGTGTAGTCACCGCGGAGAAGTGGTCTGTTCAAGTGCCTATGCGCATGTTTGTTGATGGCCTGTGGACATATGCGCAACCCCAGCCGCTCAAACGGTAATACCCAGCGTTCAAAGGCGCTTGCGAAAGTTCACTAGCACACACTGGATTACAAATTTAAGTGTCCCTTCTTCATCACCACGTGCATGGTAAGTTAAGTACAACGGAACGAGCCTGTTCTCCATACTGTGTACCTACCCGATTCATGTACACGCTCGAATGTGTTCATGGTCATGCCTAGATGTGATGCATTCCGTCCACGTATCAACCAAATAAAGCACATCGAATGTAGCATTTTATTGTAAGTTCCGAGTAGTGTAAGCACCGAGTCTGGTTTCTAAGTCGCTGGGTCTTCATGAAAGCAACTATGACTTTCTGGGAGCATAGCCATTGTGTGAAAGGTTCGTAAGCATGCGGTTCGCAACACAAAGTTTGTAAACGTAAGGTTCGCAATATGTACGGTTCGTAACCAAAAGGCTCGGCAAATGCAAGTTCCATAAATGTAACGTTCGGAAACCGTACGGCTCGTAAAATACGTTCTAGAGCATGTGGTGTGTGTGTGTGTGCGTGCGTGCGTGCGTGCGTGCGTGCGTGCGTGCGTGCGTGCGTGCGTGCGTGCGTGCGTGCGTGCGTGCGTGCGTGCGTGCGTGTGAGTGTGAGTGTGAGTGTGAGTGCGTGTTAGTTGTCGCATGGCCTGACCCAACCTCGGGTGGGAGCAATGTCTGAGGAACGAGTCCGTTCAGGTGTCTCGGGGACTATTATCCGTAGTCACACATCAGCAGGACAAGCACTGTCTTGGTGGTAACACGCGTAATAAGAAATCGTCACAGGCATTCATCTGGAAGTGGTTCCCAGATAATTTTTGTAAATACAATAAGGATGGGTATTACGTAGGGTTCTTAAACCCTACGTTGTGTAATCATTAGGTGTAGGCACGCAGTGTGTGTATTGTGTGTAGGCACGCAGTGTGTAATCATTAGGCTGAACAAAAGGCACACACAATAAAGCTTTTGGACAAATATCGGTACACAAAAGGTTGGTAAATATAAACGAGTAAACAAATTCAAAACAATGAGGTTCGTAAGCATAAGGCATACAAATTCGTACGGCCTGTAAATATGAAGTTCGTAAGAGGTAGATCTGCCCCCCCCCCCACGGATGGGCGAAGGCGGCTTGGAATGTTTGCCGGGCGGAGGGGCACAGCTGGCGCGGAGGGTGGACTCCGCCCGCTGTTGGGCTCCATTTTCGCTCGTCGTACCCAGACCATTTGGGTGACAACCCAGCCGGCTGGAGCATTATCTAGGCTGACCCTGCGGGGAGGAGCCCATGATGAGCAGCGCTTATCGCTTACCTCGCACCAACCAACCGATCGCCTTCCACTTCAACAGCATGATTTGTACCAATAGTTTATGGAGTCCATCAATCAGAAGCACAGTCGAGGGCCTGGGCTCCCCTTGACCAAGCAAAATTACGCCAGATCAAGCAGGGAATTTGTGATTTGCACCGCCCTAAGCTAGGCATTATCCGCGTCGAAAACAGTCGCTAGAACTAGTTTTTCCTCGTCAGCCTGCTTAGAAAGTAATTTCAAAGAAAGAACAAATCTTGTCGGACAATGCCACATCATACGAGGTCAGATCATCTCAGGTCATTGATGGGCGCTTATTACGCGCTCTTCATCACATTTGGCGTAAACAGATCACACCAAATTAACTCTTCCCACTCAAAACGTTTAAATAAAATTCCCCGAGAGTGCTGGGCGGATCGACTGGTGTCATCGAACACAAAGGACGGACGTGTCCTCAGGTGACTCGGCACCCCAAGGTAATGACGAACGTGTCCTCAGGTGCACTCAGACTCGGCACCCCAAGGTAATGACGGACGTGTCCTCAGGTGTGCTCAAGTGACTCGGCACCCCAAGGTAATGACGGACGTGTCCTCAGGTGACTCGGCACCCCAAGGTAATGACGGACGTGTCCTCAGGTGTGCTCAAGTGACTCGGCACCCCAAGGTAATAGCGGACGTGTCCTCAGGTGACTCGGCACCCCCGGAAATGGTGGACGTGCCCTCAGGTGACTCGGCACCCCCGGGAATGGCGGGCGTGTCCTCTGGTGACTCGGCACCCCAAGGTAATGACGGACGTGTCCTCAGGTGACTCGGCATCCCAAGGTAATAGCGGACGTGTCCTCAGGTGACTCGGCACCCCCGGGAATGGCGGGCGTGTCATCTGGTGACTCGGCACCCCAGGGGATGGCGAGTGTGTCCTCAGGTGATTAAGCACCCCCGAAACTGTCGGACGTGTCTTCATGTGTACTCAGGTGACTTGGGACCCCGGAAATGGTGGACGTGTCCTCAGGTGTAGTCAGGTGACTCAGCACCCTCGGAAATGACAGACGTGCCCTCAGGTGACTCGGCACCCCCGGAAATGGTGGATGTGCCCTCAGGTGATTCGGCACCCCCGGAAATAGCGGACGCATCCTCAGGTGACTCGGCACCCCTGCAATCGCCGTCCGCTGGCGTTCCTTTCACGAAAAACTTCCATTCTCTGGAAGAGATAAACTGGCCAAAGGTCGTGTTCTTTTTGCGCTTGTACTCACGGGCATTAGGATTTTCTTACAGGATAGACGGATTTGGCTTTCCGAACGGGCGCTGGCTGTGGTTGAACATCGACACCTTTATTATACCGCCGAGACGGTAGCAGATCAGGATGCGAGTTCCCATCGACCCAGTATGCTATATTACGCCGTCCTCTGCACCGTCTGACTGTGCTGCGAGGAAGGGTGCGTCCATCGAGCTGCAATAGTATACATTGCAATCCGCACGTACACCGCCATACGTACACAGCCAGTCGCAGTCCGCAGGTACATCACCACATACACAGTGGGCCACAATCCACACACGCATTACCACACGTACCCGGCGGGCCACAATCCGCACATACACCACCACATGTACACAGGTGGGCCACAGTCCGCACATACGCCGCCACATGTACACAGGTGGGCCACAGTCCGCACATACGCCGCCACATGTACACAGGCGGGCCACAATCCGCACATACACCACCACATGTACACAGGTGGGCCACAGTCCGCACATACGCCGCCACATGTACACAGGTGGGCCACAGTCCGCACATACACCACCACATGTACACAGGTGGGCCACAGTCCGCACATACGCCGCCACATGTACACAGGTGGGCCACAGTCCGCACATACACCGCCACATGTACACAGGTGGGCCACAGTCCGCACATACGCCGCCACATGTACACAGGTGGGCCACAGTCCGCACATACACCACCACATGTACACAGGTGGGCCACAGTCCGCACATACACCACCACATGTACACAGGTGGGCCACAGTCCGCACACATACACCACCACATGTACACAGGTGGGCCACAGTCCGCACATACACCACCACATGTACACAGGTGGGCCACAGTCCGCACATACACCACCACATGTACACAGGTGGGCCACAGTCCGCACATACACCACCACATGTACACAGGTGGGCCACAGTCCGCACATACACCGCCACATGTACACAGGTGGGCCACAGTCCGCACATACACCACCACATGTACACAGGTGGGCCACAGTCCGCACATACACCACCACATGTACACAGGTGGGCCACAGTCCGCACATACACCACAGCATATACAGTCTGCCACACACCGGAGGCGGGTAGAGTACAAAAACACCCCTCATCGGCTGAAGTGGCTATGACAATGAGTGACAACCATGACATTCCAACAATGTCCAACCAAGACCGCCCAGTGGATCTAGTACAACACTCCAGCAGTAATTCACAATACAACTTCACGTGTCGAGGTTCATTAAAGGTAAGGCAGCGATTTCAGTGCTTTAAATCAGTAGTGCGACTAGAGCTACGACTTTGAGGTCACAGCTCGGGCCGTGTATTCCAGTCTATTATTTTATATTCCATGCCAAACCAAGTCACCCCCAGCAGGAAGCTTCATCATGGGAGGCGCACCATCTGGACATTGCTTACGATCCTCTGGAGGGGAGGGGGCGGCACCAACTGTTCGTCAAGTATCTGTCGAGATGCTCACTCGCCAGTCTGCGGAAGACTTACCACGACCCAAATGACGCCAGAAGCAGAACAGTGGAGTTGGTTAGTATGGTAACACACCGGACAGCGCCAACTAGGATGTCCAACCCCCCGCCCCCCACGTCCCCCGGTGCTACTGCTGACAAATTACCTGACCTCGCTGAAGGTCATGTCTGGCCTCTAGACTAGTCTGGCCACTGGACACAGTTCCGGGTGAGATTGCCGACCCGTTGGTGCATGGAGCCCTGCAATGGCGGTATTTGGTGCGTACGAGTGCGATGGCGTGCGACGGGTCGCCAACCACCTGCCGGTATTTAGTGCGACGGGTCGCCAACCACCTGCCGGTATTTAGTGCGACGGGTCGCCAACCACCTGCCGGTATTTAGTGCGACGGGTCGCCAACCATCTGACGGTATTTAGTGCGACGGGTCGCCAACCACCTGCCGGTATTTAGTGCGACGGGTCGCCAACCACCTGCCGGTATTTAGTGCGCACGAGTGAGATGGAGTGTGACGGGTCGCCAACCACGGAGACATGGGGCCACTGTAGTAGTGCAGGTGGCTTCCACCACCACAGCTGCTTCTGCCGTCGTGTCGTCACACTGTCGCCTTTCTCACTGAATGGCCCAACTCTGCTTTGCTAGAGAGGCCAGCTGTACAGTCCACGGAGACAAAACCGACGGCGCGAGTCAACGGCCGGCCAGCGGTCGGTTCACCGTCGGAACTGCTTCTTGAACTTGTTGAAGTGGTAGTCGTCGCTGGGCTGGCCCTGCTTCCGCTTGCCGTCGGCGGCGTTCTCCTCCTGCCTGACGCCGCCCACCACCAGCACCGGCTTCGGCTCCGGCTGCGACTTGGCCGGCCGAGCCGTCTCCTTGATGCTGACTGCCGGCAGGCGGGTGTGAGACAGGCCGGAGCCGCCAGGTGGAAGACGGCGCCATCCGAGGTGTACATTTTAGTGGGCTTCACGGGTTCTTGGATGCAAGGTTTGCACTCCAATATGGTGACTGGATGAAATGCATTGTTTTTCGAACAAATCGGAACACAGATGATACAGCTCCTCAAACACCTGAAATATGCTTAACAATATTACTTTTTCTTGCCAACACTGCCTCAAATATGCTTTCCTTGAAACAAAATGGTTATCACCAGATGGAAACCATCAGATTTGGAGAATAAAAAAACAATTCCATCATGAATGGAAACGCTGAACAGAATAACCAACGCAGGAGTAAAGATTGCATGTAACATGCCTTAGAATAGGATTAATAAACTCTAAGGCGATTTGTAATCTTTTCGTTCCAAGAACTTATGTTGTCCGATTTATGCTGGGTCATGAAAATGACATTCTTGAACAAGTACCAACTTACTGGGGTGAACAACTAACCGCGCTGCAATGGCACAATCCATCGGGTAGCAATTATCGCGGTACTGAAGAATACCTTCGTATGAATCTGTCGCCTTCAAGAAGATAGCTCGGCTGTTAATAATACACATAATTTTCAATTTGTTTCAACAAGCAGTTAATTACGAAATATCGACCTCGTGCCAATCTTCGGCACCAATCCACAGAGCCATTTACTCGCTGGATTGTATCCGGTGTGGATACTGGCAGAATCTGGCATCTGCAACATTTCTCCTGAACTGAACCATCACCAGTATGCACTGTTCCGCGCCCTTGCGAAAACGCTGCCCACGAGATATCTCCCAACTGGGTGTGACGTGCCATACGCAGTCGCGCGTCTACCAATGAGCGAGGCTCACGACACAGACAAAAAAGCACCAATCAAGACGGTAGTGAAGAGGTGGCAGGTAGGCTGACACTTTTTTGCAAAGAATTTAGTTCGAATTTTTGCTGGGGTGGCTTTACGAACCAGGGTTATATTGCTAAGCGGAGCTTGTTGCGTGAACCCTGGTCCCACCATCCAATCCATGAATTCCGGTTCAACGGCAGAATTTTGACAGAGAGTTTAACGTGCCGTCAATGCACCGACACGGCCACTGTGGTAGCTTGTCCCCGGCCTCATCGGGCCAGTTGCCAACTGACCCTCCCAGCCGGGGGCTAAATGCGAGCGCGTGAAGCGACTCGAGCCGTCTTACCAGGACAGGAGACCAGTGCAGGCCAGCGCTCTAACCAACCGAACCGCCGGAGCGGCGCTTAGTACTTGGTACCTAGCATACCAATGAAGGAGTTATTGCAATGACACCAAACGGGAGAAACAATGGCTCCTATGCAATCTGCGGTACGACCTTACATCTGTTGTGTTGCACGAAGTTGACGGCCATGTTGGTGGGAACGAAGGCAGAAGGACCATCCTTCCTGTTCATTTGGTCAGCCAACAGCTTCATCTTAGCCGCTTCTGTTGCTTCAATGTTCTTCAATTTGGCACTGCAAGAACATTGAATAGATGGGTTACAAAACAAGGTGGCTTTACAGTTGGAGTCCCTGGACCAACAGCCGTTAGCCCCAACCCAGCATACACTAATACCGTGACAAAATCACACCAATACAAACGTCAAGGAAGACCTCGGACCGACATAAAGACAACAATCACACCACAGCGCACGTGCCACTTACTCTATGCCCAGGTCCACCTCTGGAATACCGCTTAGCATCTGGTTCGACAGCATCTCTTCAGATTTCTTGTTTGAACTTTTGCGCAAGTGTTCTGGAACGGCCTGTGGCACGGATAATCCGTTGCACTGTGAGTGGTACCCACGGCGGACATTCTAGCAAGTCCGCTGCACTGCGAGTGGTACCCACGGCGGACATTCTAGCAAGTCCGCTGCACTGCAAGTGGTACCCACGGCGGACATTCTAGCAAGTCCGCTGCACTGCAAGTGGTGCACACGGCGGACATTCTACCAAGTTGATTGCGATAAAGACAATGCCCGCATTACATATGACGCTCGCAAGCATTTGGAAGATGTGCATCTAGTCCCATGCTTAAGCTAGAAGACATTGAATAGGGACGAAAACCAATATCAGAGGTAACTAATACCCCATCCCTCCCCCCCCAAAAAAAACCTAAATACAATCGCATAAAGTGACACCCATGGTGTGCGACGCGGTGTTTTTTTCCACTCAGCCTTCCGTGAAAGAGTCCGTACATGGCATACACACATACTCCCTCCTCATATGGCACAATTGGTCTTATTTGACACACTTCCAATCACTTAATTATATTCATGTCTCACTTCATGTCTCTGCAGCCTGTTTGTATCAATGACCAGCTTTGCGGAAGTTACCACGCGCAGATAAACGCAATAAGTGTCCCCTCCAATGTGCCGGCCCATTGAACGGCACAGGATGACTATAATCTCACCATGAGTGCGGCATGCTCTGGCGTCATGTACATGTTGGCGCCATCGCCCTCCGCCTCAGTCACGCCCCGTCGCTTTGCCAGTTCAGCCTCGATATACTTCTGCCTGCGAAATAAAAAGGAAAATTGAAGAATTCTTAGGTATTGGGATTGAAGAACGTAATGAGAATGCCTTGATGATTACCGTAAGTGGAAGGTCACTAGCTGGGCTGGTGCAGCAAATTGTACAGTTGGTGCTAGCATACGAAAAGCGAGGTTCCGGTTACCATGTCAAACAATGCCAATTTAGAGAACGGTGGCACCACAAGAGCCAAAGTTGATGTTGCACATGATGATGATGATGAATTGATGCTTAGGATCGCAGAATCGCATAATGAAGCCATATTGTGTCTTTAATTATGTTTACAGACAATATAAAGTGATATTCTTCTTGTTAGACACTGGTTGAAGTTAGTTATTGGTTCTCAAGGAAGATGACACATGACACCGAAGTTTGCCTGTTGAAGGCATGCTAAGATGCTACCAGACGCTGCCATCTCCGAATCGTCATCTAGTAGCATACGCAAGGAGCCGATGTTTGCTCTTCCAAAATATTGGCGGCGCAGATTCCAGCGGTGAATAAACTACCAAAACATGGAGTACAGCAAGTCACCTCCAGTCAGTACGTAGCCGTGTGTGGCTGGGAATGCTCAGCCTCAGCCATGGTCTCAAACAACAGAGCGCAACTTATTGCCGTCGCGCGACCTGGTGTGAGGACCGCCAACCTCCTAGTGCCGGCTTCAGGACGCCAAAGGTTAAGGTCCCACACCTCGAGCTCCAGGCTCGTTGCCGTTCCGATCCCATAAACGATGATATGGAGGGACGTAAATATCTTGGACGGAGCGATAAGGGGACGACACGACTGTTGTTGATAGCTGTTTTCGCAGCAATGCCAGCGGCTTCGTTCCCAGGCAGTCCGGCATGACGGGAAATTCAGCAAAAGGGAATGGTCCTATATGTTCAATTTGATGATTCCACAGGGGGTTGGAAGTTGTTACCACCAAACCTGCTTTACATGCTTTTATCACTGGTAAACACCGATGTCAAAAGTCGTTTTGTCGGCTTTTGCCGATAAGGGTCCAGCAAATACTTTGCTTCATCTCTTTCAGACATATAAGACATCCTGTTTGTATATCTAATAGGGTGTCACGTATCATACAATGCGCAAAATTGGAGCTGAAAATGTCCCCGGGAATGCAAACATGGCTCCAATTTCTTTGCATGTTTTACCAGTGTTTTCCATGTTTGTACTGGTAAACGCTGGCTGTCATAACAACTTAATTTTTCCCAGCAAAAACCCCAACCCTGATTCCACAACTCTCAGAATCTTGCTAACCAGTCCATTATTCTGCTTGAAGGATTGCACTGCTCAGAGACTGTTCAGAGAATCAGTAGCAACGACACGCTTCGCTGACTGATCACCCTCGGCAAAACCAATAGCCTTCAAAATGGCACAAAGTTCAGCAGTAAAAAAACGGATGCATGTTTCGATAGACAAAGACCCGACACTGGATCGGCTGACAGAACATCCGATGTCCGGCTCGGACTTCAACGCGCCCATAAAATCCGTGATAAATCAAAATATCGGTGTATTTCCCTTAATACCAGCATCCGAAGCTCTGACGCGCATACCTCTCCATTTTCTGAACATGACAAAACGATATCAATTTATGTTCGGACAACTTGCCAAGGAGGCTTTCTCGGAATAACATGTGTCACAACCGAGTCTGATGTTGCAGCTACGAAGTCCAGATGATGCGCCAGCAAAAAGGTTAAGGTTAATTAACCGATGGCCCAATGGAATGTTTGCATTACTATATTAACCACTCAACATCGATAGCCCCCTAGAATGTCTGCATTACTATATTTTCCACTCAACACCGATGACCCTATGGAATATCTGAATTACTATATTATCCACTTGACACCAATGGCCCTATGGAATGTGCATTAATATATTCTCCACTCAACACCGCTTTCGACAATGTCGTAATAATATAATGTCGATCAATGCTGGCGGGCTGGCACCCGATCAGAGAGGAGACCGTACCAGGAGGGGGGGGCAGGTTGAACCTTCAGCTTCAGAGTTGAAAGCCAGAGCAACGAAGCTAAAAACGAAGCTCAGACCAGCGTTAACACGCGCACTGGAGGGGGGGCGAAATCCGCCCACCCCTCCGATTTTTCGTAAATAACTGCAGATTTTACCGGTCGATATACGCGATTTTCTGCGTACCTAATTAGAAATGACCGGCGCGTCGTTTAAAGCAAGAAAAATGGAAATATGCCGAAAAAGTTTCAAGTTAGGGGCCGTTGAAGTCAAAACAAATTTATAGCGCCAGACCACAAAAATCGGCGCTGATGCGCTTCCCGTATATTCGCAAAAGGGAAGTATTCTTGGCAACACTAGCGACTTGTTTGATGTATATTGATATGGTATATAGTTTCAGGGTCATGTTAGGTCACCAAGGTCAAGTTTATGACATGTTAATAGAACCAAACTTGATCAACTGGAATGTTGTCATAAATACACTACTGTTTGTCATTTGTACTGCTTGTCATTGCGTTTCCATACTTTATTCATGTACTTCACTCCTTTCTTCACGAAGCCGATTACTCCGAGCTGCCCGACGGAGCAGTCGGGCGGGCGGCCCGGTTCCGGTAACTGGAACAGGTAACTGACCTGATAAAGTGGTGTTATATAGGTGACCTGAGGTCAAATGTTGGGTCCAGCATCTGCATTGCATCATTAGTAATGTCCACAACATCATTGATGCCTATTTTGGAGCATTTAAACACAATCGCAGCGATCCATAACGATGACAAGTCAGGCCACGCAATACCAGAAAATGTTGCTAATTTGACCTCATTTGACCTTGAAGATATTGACCTAAGGTCATGAAATTTGCACACAATAGAGTTCACTACCGTTCCCATCCACCCTGCGAATTTCGTTCCTCTAGCTTTACTAGGAGCCGAGATCTTAGGGGGGGCGGAATCCGCCCCCCCTCCAGTGCGCGTAATTTTCAGAGGCCCTCCAGGGCGCGTGTTAAGCATCGGGTTCGCGAACCTGAAATCGACCAGGTACCGATGTCCACCTTAACCATCCGCCGCTTGCGGACGCGGACTCTGAGAGAGCTAGACAGGAGAAGATAGCTCACCGCCAGCACTACTGCTCACATTTCGGCATCCTCGTCGCGTTTGTTGGTCTCGGCGGAGAAGGTGGTGCCGATGCCCGTGTCGTAGGCGTCGTCCACATCATCCGTGGCGCCTTTCTTGATCTCGGATAGGGCCACCATGCCGCCCTCGTTCCTCTTAAATGGGTCGTTCTACGGGCAACACACTTGTGTTGTTATTACTGAACGAGATCGTGTGGCATAAACACGTGTGGAAAACATGAAGCAGGAATGTACACAGGAGATGAGAGATAGCCTGTCGATACATAGTGTTGCCAAGGAATGAATGAATCGTGGCTATTAATATCAGAGGCATTCTTTCCGGATAAGGATCAGCACCTTCAAGATAAATTCAGGAAATCCATTGGAGAGTTAAAATGATATTGTCTTATTCACTTTAACACACCACCCGATATCACCGAGATACTTGCAAACTTATCCATTCAGAAATATACCAAACATTTGCACTTTCCCATAAATCACAACAAACATGAGCAGCGAACCATAAGAGAGAAGGGGACGCCCTTTCACACACAAAACCTGTTGAGACCTAGCATTACGTTAAACTGAAGCAAAATTTACGTCGTCTCCAGCATTGGATGGAAAAAAAATCGACTTGAAAATATTCGCTGTCCCCCGGCAATTCCGTGAAGACGTTCTTGAAAAACCTAGCAATAAGAAGACAATACAATGCTGGAACAGAAATGTGAAGAAAAAAACACAAACCAACAGGCGAGTCGCGATTGCACATGTAGATGCCTGCTCACCTTTTTGGCTTCTTTCTTGATCTTTCCTTTTGCCAGTGTTGTTATGTTTATTCCGCGCGATCTTTGTCGCAACTTCTGCAATTCCTTGCCTTCTTCTAGCTGTGACCTGTCGCATATGAAGACAAGGGATATTGTTTTGTTTTGTTTTTTCAAAAAACGTCCGGAGCAGACATAGACACCATAGGACCTAAGGTACCGTCAGATAAGGACATTGACCGTGAGGAGCTCTTTCTTTGTCGGGTTAAGTACCGAATATGCACATTGAGAAAGCAAGAATTGATAAGATGTGCTCAATTTGCTTCCTGGCACGATTACCCAAGATTGGGTATTACACGTGATATGGGAAAACAAAAATGTTGGCCACTAGGGTAAGGAACTTCCCAATCCTCGGTTATGCTAGTAGTTATAGAGTATTTCTGATCAGGCCATTTTAAGGTAAATTGGGAAGATGTTGTTCGATGTTGAAAATATATCATCATCCATATTACAGTATGTGTCAATTTGCAGTCGTTGTTATTGGGGTTTAGGGGCGCATCAACTGCCTAGGTTATACAGCGCCCATGTCAATTTGCAGTCAGTGTCCAGATATGCACATTCGAAGAGTGGATGACATAAATAGAGGACATCACAGCCAGGAACAGCATACAAAATTGGCATAACCCCAGCATGAAATAATGTTAAAATGTCAAAAATGGCATATATTTACAAGAAGATAAAACGATGCCAGACATAGGGAATATAAAAATTTGCATTTACAGCTTAAATGTAGCCTTCGGATTTCAGGGCGGTTTCTGTGAATTTATGAAGATAAAACTTGGTACCCAGGAGTTCAAAACATATTTCAATCAAATGTTTTCATAATGTATGCAGCATGTTAGCATTGAATCCAATACACTCAGTACATTGTTCTGCTTTGCTTTGTTCATGCTTACATCTTGGACGATGTCTTTCAACCATGCTAAGTGTAGGGCTATGTTTCTAGGGTTTGGAGGTGGGACATTCATATGTAAAATGGGAGGCAGTGATCAGGATGCTATTGGAGAAGAAAAAACAAAGGCATGTCAGGTTTCAAGTGACATTAAAGCAGATAAACAAGGCAACCTAGCTAAGAGAAGGATGATTAGAATGCTAGGGATCATTAATATGAGTGGTACATATAAAAGCAAGGAACTTATGAAAACATTGCCTATGTGTGACCTTACTTAGGATATTTTGTACAGACATGGAGCCCCTTGTTAGAAAGGGACATAGGTATGCTAGAAGACTGCAGCACAAAGCTACCAGGTTTATCCATGGACAAGGCAATTTGCATATGCGGTCATTATTGCATTCGATATGCATTCACTCAAGTGAAGGAGATTGAGAGGTGATATGGAGAGGTGACATCAGAGGTGATATGAAGAGATGCCTATGATAGGAAAATGGTTAGATGATGCTCTTTTATTGGATTTCAATGATGCTCTTTTATTTAGAGATTCACATAGAGGTCATCAGTTCAGGTTAGACAAGTCAAAGTACATGACAGCTATGCCTGGTACGCACCACGCACGTCGCAGGCTTTACGTAAGTTGGATGTCCGTCTAAAACAGACTGGAAAAAGTCGAGAGTTTCGGGCACTGGTCAGCAACGTTCCGACCAAAATCGGAGGTGCTTTTGCCGCACAACTGTATCATATTGCGCCTATGGAGGCTTCACTAAGAGCAGACAAATCCCACCTCTGGACGGACGTCAGACAGGCATCAAACGGATGTAAATTGTCACTGCGAAGTCACTGTTACACACAGTGTCCGCCGAAACGGATACCTGCAGACGCTTTCTCACGTGTGACGGACGTTCAATGTCCCCAAAACCTAAAATGGGTGCAATGTACAACATACTTAACATGCCAACAAGATATCAGTAAAAGGGTGGTTGGCTAATGGAGTAGGCTGTCTCGTGACATAATGGACTCCATCATCGAACATATTTTAAAATTGAGTTGATAAATTGTGTAAGTTTAAGAGACATATTTTTAATTATAACTTGTGCAGCAGGTGGATGGAAGTTAGGAGAATGGACTGATGCAACTGGGCACAGGAACACAATGGGGTTGCTGTTTCTCCAAAATGGTGAATAAATTCAACAAGGTAAAAAACATGAAATTGGTGATAAACTGCTCCTGTTAATAACAATGAGTAGGTACTAAGATAAATGTATAGAAGAGGCCCCAGACAAACCTTTGGCACATGATTTGTCTTTAGGTGTTTTCTGACATGACTTTAATGAACTTGATATTCATTTCTTTGGGAAATGAAAAATGTTTCAGATATAAACACTCCAAGTTGTAATACTTTCTCAATAAGCAGTCATTTCACTAAGAAAGGAACATGAAGGTCATTCAAGTAACATTTAAAAAACAACCATACATGTCTTTGATAATGCAGATGCATGTAATCCCACTTCACCCAAGAACATATTGCAAGTGTATAGAAATAGGGATTTTAGATGGGATAGTGTATATTGAAGAAAGTAAGATTACAACAATACAAAATGTAACCTAACCAAACATAGTCTACTGATGTTGGACTAACTAAATCCTATTGATGTTTGATCCCTAAAACCTACTAAAGTTGGATTGTCTCAATCCTACTGATGTCATTTGATACCTTCATAATGATCATTATGTACATTGGTGTGACTTCGTAAAATATATTGGGGGAGCAAATTGATTCTCTTAATGACATTTTTCTCCCAAGGGAATTGCCATTGGCTAAAAAACACATTGAGCAGGGCAAACTCCAGAAATCGTTTTTTTTGTAGAGTGGAGGGTGATGTTGAAAAAGCCAACTGATGCAACAAAATGGCGTGCAAATGTATATTGATAATGCTTATTGATGAGTTACTTTCCATGACCTTTGTTGATTGCTTGATGATGGTGATGTTAGTGCTGTATCTGCTGCATTTTCCAGTCAGCCATACTGCTGCCAGAAGCCATACATGCTCTTAAAGACATAAATCTCATAGCCAAATCTCATATAAAAAACAACAATGACACTTAATGTAAAAAAGGATTGTCATTAAGTGTGGGTCTGCACTGAAATTTCAGGATATCAGAGCACTGGAGCAGGAGAGGGGTGCACCTGAGCATTCCGAAAGGGCACCTCCATAGACATAGGCCCAATGGTTAAGCTTTGGTCTGATTGGGGGCCAAATTAATGATGATGGGGGGGGGGCAATTTTCCCCTTAGCACATAGAAAGTGACACCACTATGTACACTCACCTATATGTGTTTTACCAAAGAAATAGTACAGGAAGAATATGCTTGGTAAGCTCCAACAAGCTTAGTCCATACAATGGTATTCCTGATTTGCACTCAGGGGCTTCTTCTATATAAATATCAGTACTAAGCAATGTCCTAAATGCTTGACCAGGTGCAGTGCACATTTTACTTCACAAACATACACAATGTGAGTGCTGCATGACCACTGCAGTTGGTGTGCCATATACTCCAATAACCAACCAACCAAACATACACAAATGCCATGCTCTCTTCATTTTCTGGTGCTCCTTCACTGTCAGAAGATCGATGCCTTTCTCTCAAAGGCTTCTTTTTAACCTTCTTGAACATGGTGTGCTTTGATTGCAGCATATCCACAGCATGAACAATCTGAAAACCAAGGAGGGATGCTGAGGTTACAACAGTTCAAACAATGCCATAGCATGAGAACACAACCTATGCTGCCATTGACTTGAAATAGGTAGGTAGGTAGGTACCAACCTAGACCTAGATAAAAATTTAAAAAAAGAAGAAAATAAAACGAAAAGGTGGTTCAAATTAAATTTGTTGCACTTTTACCTATGTGCAAAGGTGTAGCTATGTATGCTTTTGATAGGACACTTTGCCCCCCCCCCCCCCCAATAATTTGAACTTCTAACATGGACCCTATGTGGTAGGAATGCCCCCAACCCATTTTGGACTATTCCATTGCCACAATACATGGCAAAGGGATAGTCCAAATAATTTTCAGAAGCATACACCTATGTCTATGCAACGACACTCTCTAGTACCATATTTAATCAAATAGGCCTACCTACCTATGCATTTGAACTACCTACCTAGTGAGCAAAGTGGTATTTCCCTTTTTGTAACCTCAATGCTCATCTGTACAATTGGGTTTGCCTTCTATACCTAGGTGCCTAACCAATTGCCTGCTCTGGTTAGAGCTTATGGTGAGCAGTGCATCCAGGACAAGGATCAGCCACCACTATCAAAATACTGGGATCAGCACTGTGCACAGCAAGGTACATATCTTGAACACTGTGCTCATTGCTGCTATGGCAACTCTAGAAACTCTAGGTTCTAACTCTGCATTGGACGGCTCTCTCATATTTGGTATCCCCATGTCACTGCAAATGATGTAGTCAAATAAATTAACTGAAATCATCTGGAAGCAACCAGAAATATGGCAAGGCAACCAATTGCCAGAATAAAATTTCTGAATCAATAGGGATGCATTCATTTTGTGCCTTTTAGGTGCGTGGTTGCTGAAGAGTGTGTAAGGAAGTCCTTAGCTGAATGATTGTCTAGCATTTCGACCTCACGTCGCGAAAACCAGTCCAGAGTCTTCGTAATTAAGGCTCTATATTTGAGTGTGCAAAATAATGGGTGAGCGGTGATGAACGGTGAACAGTTAGTAACTCGCGCGGAACAACACATACGACGTCCACAGGTACAGCGTCCCAAGCACCGCTGCCACAAGTACAGTTGCCAGCCGAAAATGAGTCCTCCTGTGCTGAGAGTAGAAAGCTGTCTGTCACTCACGCAATCGCTCACACAGCCAGGCACAGAGCAGCTCCCCTCCACTTAAGACCATCTGATGTAATCCACGGAGTTCAGCAGCCAGCACCCCACACTGTAGACAGCTGTTCACACTAAGACGATTTGGCGGGTCCTGATTTACTATTCATAAATTATGCAGTCAGGGACATAGCCTGGTTACTGGACTTTGGCCAGCATCACATGAGCAAGTCAGGTGGCTACTGCATCGTAGTCCGAGGTCAACTGTATCCACTGACCCCATCTGCAGGTGTCGGGCTGCAGATGAGCCGCCTGACATACAACATAGCCGGCGAGGTCAGCAGGCATGCAGGGGGCTAAATGTATCTTAATGAGGGGGCCAAAGCAAGCTTCATTGCAAGTGCAAAATTGTTCATAAATGACATTAATAATAGTTGACAACATAGAAGCATAGGTAGGAGGGAGTGACATATAGGTGTGTGCCCCTACTTTGGATGAGATTAGCACTAAACATGTTGGCATTTCATTGCAAGAATTTACTTTAAAATGGCCCCTGCCCTCACCAGCTTTCAGACAGTACCTACCACCTGGTTGAAAAATGAGATAATTTAGAAGATCTTATGTTAAAATTGGGATGTTGAAGGAGTTGCCTGACATGCCCATGCACTGGTGCATAGCATTAGGTAAAGCTGCTGCAGGAGGATGAAGCTGAAGAAAATGAAGGATGGTGCAGCACTCATATATAGGAGGCAGGGGCACAGCCAGGACCTTGCTAATGGGGACCCAAACAAGAAAATCATTTTAATATGATCCCTTTCAGCATGCTTTGAGATCCAGATTTTTGGAGTTTGGTATAGTGTACAGCATATGGAATCACTTCAGAAGTGCTGCCATATTTGATATCACACCAAGTAACATTGCCTATTGCAAGATCAGTAATGTCCTGATCTGCAATGGAAGGCTATTACCGGGCACCCTATAAATTGATGACCTTTCATTGGTAGTACTTTTGTGGTTACTGAGTTGTAAATATTAAATTCTGGAATGGTGCAAGCAATTCAGCACTGTCTGATATTAATTTATGGACAATCAGAGTGGGAAACTTACTTTCGGGGTTGGGAGTCTGAGTGCATACCGATTTCTTCCGGAGTACATTTTCATGGACATTATTTTTTTATGCATGGAATCTGTTTACCAGTAAACGACCAGAAAACCTAAATCAGTACCTACATAATATGCATAAGTAATATCATTCTCATTTTTGGTCAAATCAAATGCCAAAACATACGAACAAAGAAGTGAACAATGGATGGCACTGCCCGGCAATGACCCGTAATAATCAGCACTGTTTCGTTTCTTATAACTCACAGGAGAAATGCGTTTTCCTTTCACTGTTGGTCTCAGTACAAGGCTAGCCATATGAAAAACAAACAAAAATACTTCACACTTCACCCTCAGCTCAGAGCACATACCTACCTATGCAGCCAATTTCCCACGTAATACGAACGCAACTCTGCTACCGCACACACCACAGTTGGATGTGATCAAAGCAAAGGATCAGTCTAGGTCTTGTGTTTACAGTATGACATGTTCAAAGTTGCTTATGGTTATGACGTCATATACAAAATACCTTGCATTGATTGGTTGACAGACATATTTCAGAATAGAAAACGCTAACAGAGCCAATTCTGATCGGTGGCCTCTGGGACTCTGGAGATGTCTCTTAAAACTGTCAAAGTTTCCCACTATAGGGTGGCAGGAACACAGGTATTCCGAGACACGACTCCAGAGCCGGAGAACAGTGTTCTCAGTGCGCATGCGCATCATCTTGCAAGTTGCTGTTGGCGCGTTGTTGTCGACAATTCCGGTGGTTGAGATTGATGGAGTGTGTGAAGCTGTGGTCCGGCTGCTGACTGCTACAAAAAGTGATTAGTTTGAGCGGTGACCATAAGTGGAATAACCAGCGTTTTTTTGGGTGTCGTTCTGTGTTTGTTTTTATTGATATCTTTGTTCCCACATTTGTGTCAGAGTACATGTGAAGCCCATCCTATCCAGTATGAACCCGGAGTGCAAAAATGTTTTCAGAGATAAAATCTCTTAAGAAGTGCCTTAATTCCCACCCTGCTTATAAATATTCCTGGTGACGCCCTTGGGCCATTCAGTGCACCCAACTGGGGGTGTCTCGGTACGTTTGAGTGACATCACCAACAGCTGACTGGAAGTCAGCTGACGACGGCTTGGATACATTGTTGAGATAAAGGAAGTCTGAGGGGTAATACTTGAAGAATACCCTGTTTCTATTGGCATTCTTGTGGAATAATATTGGTGTGATCTGTGTGATAGAGGCAGAAACGAAGCATTTTTTTTAGGTGAAGAAGTGTTCAATCAACTGCATTGAGTGATGAAGGTCCCTTTAATCATGTCAGAAGTGCCAGGTGAGGGATGGATGAAATATGGTGTGACAACAGCATTGTGGCATGGATGGCATATTATATAAATCATCATTATGATCAACAAAAAGGTAAGCACAAGCTCCAAAAACGAGTGGTCGCATCTTCCGAATCATGTTCATAAGCATGGCATTGGAAAGAAAATTCCAAAAATACCTTTTAACACAATACTTCCAGTTAGGCTAGGTTAGGTAAGGTTACATCTTTTTTCCTTTATTTTGAACACTATTTTTTTGCTATACCAATACATAATACTCCAAGCCATTTTTGGGTGATATTTTGATAAAGTTGTCCTAAAAGGTGTTTTTTTGGTAAATTTTTCTTAAAAGGCGTTTTTGGAATTCCTGGATATTTTTTCCGAATACCATGTTTATGAACGTGATTCGGAAGATGCGATCATTCGTTTTCTCCGGAAATGCTTACTTCTCGGTTAATCTTAGCGATAATTTCTATAATGTGCCATATATGCCACACTGCTGTTCATTGTTCAATAATGTATCCATCCCTCAACTAGCACTTCTCAGATGTGATTAAAGGGACATTCAACACTTTATGCAGTTGATTCAACACTTTTTCACGTCCAAAATGCTTAATTTCTGCCTCTTTGTCACATAGATGACTAAACTAAACAGACAGCACGGCTCAGTCGGCTTCTGCTCGGTCTCGTCTTGCCTCACCACTTCCAACAAATAGTATAATTCATAATTAAATAGGAAAATCTAACCTAGCCTAACCGAATGTGATACAATCTACTCTTATCTAAACTAATATAAACTCATATATTATAATTTAAAAACAAGAGTAATATTTATTGTGACGTCATCCATACATCACGGCTCCGAGCCGTGCTGTCTGCTTAGTTTTTTGTTCGCATTATGGTGGAGTAGTAATGGTGCATCATCTATGTGGCAAAGAGGCAGAAACTAAGCATTTTCGATGTGAAGAAGTGTTGAATCAACTGCATGAAGTGTTTAATGTCCCTTTAATCACATCTGAGAAGTGCCAGGTGATGGATGGATAAATTATTGAACAATGAACAGCGGTGTGGCATATATGGCACATTATAGAAATCATCACTAAGATTAACCGAGAAGGAAGCATTTCCGGAGAAAACGAGTGATCGCATCTTCCGAATCCTGTTCATAAGCATAGGATTCCCAAAAGAAATCCAAATATTCCCATAACACCTTTTAAGAAAAAAAATACCTTTTTTTGGGGGGGGGGGATTTTCTTTGCAATACCATGTTTATGAAGGTGACTAAGATGATGGGACCACTTATTTTCTGTGCAAATGCTTACTTTTCAGGTTGTGAGCAAAATAATGCCAAAAAGAGACTGAGTTAGGTAACATAGCACAAAAAGAAATGTTCAAAATTAAATAAAAATGCAACATAGCCTAACCTAACTGGTATATATTTCGGTAATCTTTACCTTTCGGCCGACACATACTGCCAAGCAGGGTGGGAATTAAGGTGTTTAAGTTTAAGATTTAAGTTTAGATTTAAAAAAAAAAAAAAAATGCAAGGTGACTGTGGGAAGTGTAAGTGTATGGATGTAATTGGGGACTTGAGTAAGAAAGTAGGTATGTTAGCTAGGGAGGTGGAGCGCCTGAAGTGTTTGGTGGCAGGGCCCACCATAGGAAATGTCAGCCAGGCAAGCCAGGTGCAGGAGCCTAGGAGTGATAGGGGTGGAGATAGTATGGACCATGATAGTAGAGAGTGGAAAATAGCTAGACGCCAGAGTACGAGACTGGCTTTAAGGAAAATGGACAAAGGCATTGAAACTAATAATAGGTTTGAGGTACTGCAAGGGAGAGATAGTAATGCTGCTAAAGAGGAAGGTAGGAATGACCAGGTAGCTGAGGATAGAGAGGGGGAGGTTTTAGTTATAGGGGACTCAAGAGTTAGGTACATGGACCGTACTTTTTGTAGCAGGAACCCCAACAAACGGATTCGTGTTTGCTTCCCAGGGGCCCAGGTAAAGGATGTTGGTGATAGGATAGAAGGAGTAATGTGGAGAGAGCACAACGGTAATTGTGCAGGTTGGTGTAAATGATGTAGGAAAAGCAAAAACAGAGGAAACAATACAAGAGTATAGGGCGTTGATAGGTAGGCTAGCTGTAAGTAGGAAACGAGGAATGGTAACATCCATCCTCCCTATGGTTAACGCAAGCATAGAGTGGTACTCGAGGACCATTGGGCTGAATACCAGGGTGGCCAAGATTTGTAAGGAACTGGGCGTGGGGTTCTTGGATTTGTGGGGGGATTTCTGGGGGAAGACTGAAATGTTTGCATTAGATGAGTTACATTTGAGCAAGAGAGGAGTTGAATTGCTCAGCAATAGGTATGAGGAGGCTCTCAATAGGAAACAGGGAAACTAGGCAGGTCATGGGGGGATGTAGCTGATAGAGAGAGAAGTCTTGCAAACAAGGGAAGGAATGGTTTATCATGTTTTTACGTCAATGCCAGAAGTGTTAGGAACAAAATTGGGGAATTGCATGCTTATATGTTGTCTGAAAAGCTAGATTTGGTATGCATAACACAGGCATGGGTTAATGAAAGCATTTTTGGAGACAACTTGCAAGAATTCGAATTGACAGGCTACAACATGCATGCTTATCAAAGGCAGGCAAGGATAGGAGGAGGTATACTGTTGTATGTCAGACAAGAAATGAAATGTCATTCCATAGAAGATAGTGTACATGATGAAGGTGTAGAATCCTTGTGGTTAGATATCATTCTGAAAAATGGAACACAATTTAGGGTTGGGGCATTCTATAGACCTCCAGACCAGAATGAAAACACGGACAGGTTGATGCAGGAAGAGATAAGTAGGAGAGTAAAGGAGAGAACTGTTTTGTTGGGGGATTTCAACATAACAGGATTGGGAAGCAAAACTATAGGTCTAAACAAATCGGGAAGAAGCTTCATGGATTGTTTTGAGGAGAATTTCTTTTTTCAAATGATACATGAACCTACAAGGGAAAATGAAATATTAGATCTTGTGCTTACTAATGAGGAAAATTTTGTACAAAATGTGAACATGGGAGAGACTTTGGTAATAGTGATCACAACATTATACGCTTCTCATTGTATGTTGGAAATGTAGGAACCAATAAGACATTGATTCCTAATTTTGCTAAAGGGAATTACAATGAGTTCAGGATCTTCCTGAATGAAATTGATTGGGAAGACTTATTGAAAGGCTTAGATGCTTATGAAATGTGGAGAATGATAAAATATAAACTATTTCAAGGTCAGGATAGGTTCATTCCCAATAGGCAAATTAGATTAACCAGGGTTCAGCTCCCTTCATGGCTGACCAGGGAAGTAAAGCATTTACTGGAGTCAAAGAAGCAGGCATTCAAGAAACTAAAATATGCTAACTCTGAGGTAAACCTCAAATCATATCAAATAGCTAGAAATAAAGTTAGGTGTGTTAGGGCATCTAAAAGACTGGCTGAAATCAAATTAGCTCAGGAATGTTCAGCAGGTAATGCTAAGAGATTCTTTAGTTTCTACAAATTTAAGGCTAAAAAGTGTGGTGTAGGACCACTGGAGGTAGATGGGGAATTAGTGGTTGATGATTGTGATATTGTGGAATCCTTAAGCAAGCAATTCTCATCAGTCTTTACTCAGGATAATTCTGGTAGAATAGAAACAACTGAATCATATGCCATGACAGGTGATAGGTTGGAGTATCTTACAATAACTACAGAAGCTGTAGAAAAGCAGTTGCAGAATATAAAGCCTAATAAAGCTTCTGGACCAGATGATATATATGCTAGGGTCTTAGTAGAGTGTGCTAAAGCTTTAGCAGTTCCTCTAGGTATACTTTTCAGGCGGTCTATGGAATACTCTGAAGTGCCTGAAGATTGGAGAAATGCAAATGTAGTTCCAATTTTCAAAAAGGGAAGTATGAAGTGTGTAGGGAACTACAGGCCAGTCAGTTTGACCTCAATAGTTTGCAAGGTACTAGAAAAACTGGTTAAACAGAATGTTCAGATTCATCTTGATAGGCACAATCTTTTAAGGGATACTCAACATGGATTGCGATCTCGAAGGTCTTGTTTAACTAACCTTTTGGAGTTCATGGAGTATGTTACTAAAGAAGTAGACAATCAAAACAGGATGGATGTTGTGTACTTGGACTTTAGCAAAGCTTTTGATAAAGTTCCACATAGGAGGCTAATTCATCAACTACAGCAACATGGGATTGTTGGAAAAGTTCTAGGTTGGATTGAAGCATGGTTGAGGGGAAGGAAACAAAGGGTAATGTTAAATGGATGTAAATCTGATTGGAAGGATGTTCTGAGTGGAGTACCACAGGGCTCTGTTCTAGGGCCACTTCTCTTTATCATCTTTGTAAATAACATTGAGGTAGGGTTGAGGAATAGAGTGTTCAAATTTGCTGATGACATCAAACTGGTAGGAGTGGCAAACAGTTGTGATCAATCTAGTAATATTCAACTAGACTTGGAGGACCTAAAAAAGTGGGCTGATCAATGGCAGATGTCTTTTAACTATGACAAGTGTAAGATTATGCATCTGGGGTCTGGAGGTGAGACTTTCAGATATACAATGGGAGGGAGGGAACTGGATGTTATTGAAGAGGAAAGGGACTTAGGTGTGTTGGTTTCAAATGACCTTAAAGCAGAGAAACAATGTAGCTCAGCTAGGAACAGGGCACTCAGAATGCTGGGACTCATTAATAGAAGTGTGATATATAAGAGCAAGGAAGTCATGAAAAAACTGTACTTAGCATATGTGCGACTCCACTTGGAATATTCTGTGCAAGCTTGGAGCCCCTACCTAGAAAAAGATATAGACAAGTTAGAAAGAGTGCAACGCAAAGCAACTAAACTCATCAGTGGACTAGGTAGCTTAGAATATGGAGAAAGGCTTGTGGCATTAGATATGTACTCACTCAAGTATAGGAGATTAAGGGGGGACATGATTGAAATGTACAAAATTGTTAAAGGACTAGATCAGGTCAATTTAAATGGTGCTCTTCAGTTTAAAGTATCACACAGGGGTCACCAACTCAGGTTAGACAAGTTGAGGTGTAGGACAGTTAAGCGACAGCAGGTCTTCAGTCAAAGGGTTGTTGATCAGTGGAATGGGCTGCCTGCTGATGTTGTGGGGAGTTCCTCATTGAATGTATTTAAAAGTAGGGTGGACAAATTTTTTAGGCAGGAAAATCTTGTTTTTGATTTCTAATTTGGATGGAGGGGATAATATCTATGTTAAATGTGCACGGCACAGACCTCTTTAAGCAGGGGCTATGGTAGCACAATGGGTATGATGGGAGGAGCTTGCAATTGTTGAGGGTGTTATGCAATAGCAAGTGGATGATGCTAGATAGGCTGGGATATATAGCTTCCTAGGAACTTGGGATTAGGGATTGATTGGGGTGAGAATATGTACATTTCTAGTACCTTTTCTAGATAGGCTTAACCCAGATGGGCCCCTGTGGCTCTTATTAAGCCTTAACACTTTATGACTTTATGACTTTATGACTTCTTAAGAGATTTTATCTCTGAAAACATTTCTGCACTCTGGGTTCATATTGGATAGGATGGGCTTCACATGTACTCCAACACAAATTGAAATGTGGGAACAAAGATATGAATAAAAACCAACACAGAAATACACCAAAAAAACGCCGGTTATTGCACTTACAGTCACCACTCTAACCACTTTTTTTGTAGCAGTCAGCCCTCAACCACCGATTGCTGAACCTCAATTTCCTCAAATCTCAACCTCAATTGCCGACAACAACACGCAGACTACAACTTGCAAAAAGATGCGCATGCGCACTGAGTACACTGTTCTCCGGCTTTGGAGCAGCGTCTCGGAAAAGCTGTGTTTCTGCCACCCTATAGTGGGAAAGTTTGACAGTTTTAAGAGACGTTCTCTGGAGGCCCGGATCAGAATTGGCTGCGTTAGGGTTTTCTGTTACAAAATCTGTCCGTCAACCAATCAATGTAAGGTAATTTTTATATGACGTCATAATCATTAGCAACTTTGAACACGTGGTTAATAGTGTCATACTGTAAACAGAAGACCTCAACTGATCCTTTGCTTTGATCACATCCAACTGTGGTGTGTGCGGTAGCGGAGTTACGTTCGTATTACGTGGGAAATTGGCTGCGTAGGTAGGTATGCGCTCTGAGCTGAGGGTGAAGTGTGAAGTATTTTTGTTTGCTTTTCATATGGCTAGCCTTGTACTGAGCCAAAAGTGAAAGGAAAGCACATTGCTCCTGTGAGTTATGAGAAACAACAGTGCTGATTATTACGAGTCACTGCCGGGCGGTGCCATCCATTGTTCACTTCCTTGTTCCTATGTTTTGACATTTCATCTGACCAAAAATGAGAATGATATTACTTATGCATATTATGTAGGTCTGAGTTAGGTTTTTCTGGTCGGTTACTGGTAAACAGATTCCATGCATAAAAAATAATGTCTATGAAAATGTACTCCGGAAGATACCGGTTTGCACTCCGACTCCCAACCCGGAAAGTAAGTTTCCCACTCTGCTGCCAAGGTTAGTGATTTGGAAAGGGGTGTTGCATACAATAGTCGGTTTTACAGCGGAACTTTGCTCCCGGGTCACGTGGTCTCAGGAACAAGATAGAGAGAAGACCCGGCATAGTGATCTGCATAAATTAAAAGCGACCACCAAATATAATTCTCGCATCAGTTTTAATAACAAAATATGTTTTACTATTGACGCTGCTGAAATAAGTAGAATTAAACTTACGAATATCTGCAAATTGCAATACGCTTTCTACTTTACGTCGAGACTGCACTCAGCTCTACGGTATCTGGCATCCGACGGATGACTGCCAGATGACAAATTGGCACTGTGGTTAAATTAGCAAAGGATGCGGTTATAAGCCAATTTCCTGAGCAACGGTACAGAAAATGATAACAAAAGTACACTTAATCGATGTCAACCAAGTTATAAATCCATACCTGATACTCCCGACATGCTCACGCTGCACAACTAATTAATATTAACAACACACCCCACGAGTAGGATGCTCGTGCACCGACTGATTTGTTGCCTGCTGCGTACTGGGATATAGGTTTTGGAATATAAAATGGTTTAAGGAAAAGTATACTAAAACAATCAGTCTAAAATCATTTTATTCTCACCACCAAGAAACAAGTTTTGTCGATGAAACAGCTGAGAAAATTGAGTGAAGTCAATTCTTGTTAATAATAAATGTTCTTCGATGTACTTTTTTAGTTCATGTCTGGAATGTTTAGGTGAAGCAAGGAATGACTTGGAAGTATGAAAAGCGACTAGACGGGAGAGCAAATTGCCGCTGTAAAACCGACTATTGTCCCATATATTTCATGCCATGGCCAAAAAATTTGCTTCAGAGGATTCTGGTTTTCCGGTTAGGTTAGGTTAGATTATATTATGCTGATAGATTTTGTATATTATGCTACATTATCTTAGTCTAGGTTAGGTGGTAATCTTTACCGACACCCGACTCCTGTGACGTCACTGTTCCCCCACTTACACCTCTTTATAAATCACTAACCTTGGCAGCATGTGTCGGTTGAAAGGTAGATTACCTATATTTCGATGTAGGTAAAATTGAATTTTTGGGATTTTTTTAATACAGGGTATTTTAACGTAAAAATGACGATTCGACCACTCATTTTCTCCGCAAATGATTACTTTTCAGTTGGCAAACAAATAGGTACACGACCATAATCTTCACTGCAAATATAGCACATCGCGTATAACTATCCGTACCTGGTGTGTCACAGACGTGATAAAGAAGAAATTCAACATTTCATGCACTCGATTTAATACTCTTTGACATCGAAAACCTTCTGTTTCTGCCTAAATTCGACATTTAATTCCGAGAACGAATACTCACAAACCGACGCGTCCGCAGCCAAGGCCGGAAGTTCCTTGCGATCTTGTGACTATATGGCCTTGCTTGCGATGCTGTATCATTATATTTTCGTATATTTGATGACGTCATGGTCGAAAAATTTGTTTCGGACGATTCTGGTTTTCCGGTTTGGTTAGGTTAGGTTAGGTTAGGTTAGATTATGTTATGATATAATATATTCTATATATTATGCTACATTATCTTAGTATAGGTTAGGTTATGTTAGGTTATCTTATTTTTTTATATTCTTTATCTATTCATATGTAATTTTTTAACTCGACCGTAAGCAGAACACCCGGCAGTGTTCTCCAGTATATGCAGTAACAATATGCAGTGTAAGAATGGCAGATAACGTAGCATAATATAAAATATATTATATCATGATGTAATCAAACCTAACCTAACCTAACCTAGCCGGAAATCCAGAATCGTCTGAAACAAATTTGTATGCCATGACGTCATGAAATATATGGAAAATAAAATATATAGCATCGCAATGATTCGGCCTTGGCTGCGGATGCGTCGGGTTGAGAGAGTATTCATTCTCGGAAATAAATGTCGAATTATAAGGCAGAAACATAGGGTTTTCGATGTCAAAGAGTGTTAAATCGAGTGCATGAAGTGTTGAATTTTGTCTTTATCACGTGTATGACACACCAGGTACGGATAATTATACGGGGACGAGTGGTCTAGGGGTAAGATGCTCGTCTCACAATCGAAAGGTTGTGGGTTCGAGTGTCACCTGTCGCTACTCTTCGCCCGCGACCAATTGGCGTGAGAGATTGGCGACGCTACATGACTCAACGGTCGACGTGTCGTAAAACCAATAACCAACCAACGGATAATTATACGCGATGTGCTATATTTGCATAGGGCAGATTATGATCGTGTATTTGTTTGCCAACTGAAAAGTAATCATTTGCGGAGGAAATGAGTGGTCGCATCGTCATTTTCACGTCAAAATACCCTGTATTAAACAATTTTATAAAGAATCAAAATTTAACTTTCGAAATACCTATATACCATGTCATGTTGGTTAGGTTGGGGTTAGGTTTTCTTTTAATACGCAATATTTTAAGAAAATAAGTTGTTGAAAAGATTCCAAATTTAATTTTTGAGAATTTTTTTATTCCTCCAAATGGAGGATATGCTAATTTCGCTTAGGTGCATTTGTATTTATTTTTAAGCTTTCATTTTTATGTTTTGTTGCCTCACTCAAACCCTTTTTTGGTGTTATTTTGCTCACAAGCTGAAAAGTAAGCATTTGCACATAAAATGAGTGCCTCCATCATCTTAGTACCTACATTCATAAGCATTGTATTAGAAGATAAATTCCAAGAATTCATAAAGCACTTTAAATGCACAAATTTACATTTTTTCCCACATGGAATTTTAGGTGAGGTTAGGTTGCTATGTTGCATTTTTTCTTTCTTTTCAACTTTATCTGTATGCTCCTACCTAACTCCAAGCCTCTTTTTAGTGTTATTTTCCCTGCCAACTGAAAAGCAGGCAATTGCATAGGAAATTGCATAGGACAACTAACTTAAAATTAATTTGCAGGCACTAGGGTGTTGAGAGTGAAAGACACCACAGAAATGTCAATTGTTTTCACTGGGCTGATTTGCCAACTATTTGCTAATCACATTAGCACATAGTTATGTATCCTAACTTAGTTAGGATGCATAGTTAGGCTAACTATGCATTAAGATATATTGATAGATGATCATTGATCAAATGGTAATCAGGCAATTTACAAAGCATTTGCCCATATTATTTTTCATGCTACCCTACAAACATAAAGTCAACATTTCCAAAAGCTGGTAGGCAGCCACAAATTTGATAGGACTTATCTCCTACATTCTGAAGCAGTTCCACACCCATGACAACACCATATGGGATCCCTTAAAATATAGTAACTGTCATTCTGTCTTCTGCTAAGATTGCTACTGTTGGTGTATGCTAAAGACAATGGGAACCCACTGTCTTTCTGAAGGATGTCTGAGCCCTTTCCCAAGATTGAATCGTTTTCATCAACATATTTGCCCTGCCCTACATATGGTGTCAAGTTTAGGTGAGAGCTGAACTAATGGAGCACTTCTACAAGAAGTGTAGTTTTGGCATGGCTGTGGCTCTCACAAGGTTCACTTGCATTAAAGGGTCCTATAACAGTGTTGAAAAACAGCCTTGGCCTGATTTTTGTCCATCCAGAATATTATCCTCTCCGGATAATTTTCCGTATTTGTTTTGTGTTGGAAGGTTGAATGGGTCTGTTACTTTGTGCTTTGTTCCTCATCATATTGTATCTTCTACTGAGTGAAACGTTTTGTAGCAACCCATCTCCATATAATTTCCCAGTCACCAGTTCTATGCTGAATCTGATATCTATGAGCATGGGATAATACAAAACAGGCTCCATTCATGTTTTTCAGATGGTGCTCAGCATGTTGTGGTGGCGAGCTGGTCTCCTGCGAGCTGGGGTCTGTGAGCTGGCACCGTTGGCCCGTGCTGTCTCCTCTCAGGCACCGTTGGCCGGCGTCACCGTGGTGGACCTGACCCGTGTGCTGGCCGGCCCCTTCTGCACCATGCTGCTGGGCGATCTGGGCGCTGACGTCATCAAGGTGGAGGCGCCCGGGCAGGGTGACGAGACGCGCGCCTGGGGGCCACCGTTCGCGGGCGACCAGAGCTGCTACTTCCTCTCCATCAACCGCAACAAGCGCAGCGTGGCTGTCAACCTGCGCACCGCTGACGGCCAACACATCGTGCGCCAGCTGGCCAAGAAGGCTGACGTGCTGGTAGAGAACTTCCTGCCGGGCAGGTCGATCGCGCTCGGCCTCGACTACGAGCGGCTGCATGCGCTCAACGACACGCTCGTCTACTGCTCCATCTCGGGCTACGGCCAGACGGGGCCGTACGCGGCACGGCCCGGCTACGACGTGATCGCCGCCTCGCTGGGCGGCCTGCTGCACATCACCGGCGAGGAGGGCGGCCGGCCGTCAAAGGTGGGCGTGGCCATGACCGACCTGGCCACCGGTCTGTACGCGCACGGCGCCATCATGGCGGCGCTGCTGCAGCGGTTCCGCGACGGCGAGGGCCAGCACGTGCAGTGCGACCTGCTCTCGTCGCAGGTGGCCTGCCTGGCCAACGTGGCGTCCAACTACCTGAACGGCGGCCAGGAGGCGCGCCGGCTGGGCACGGCGCACGAGAGCATCGTGCCCTACCAGATGTTCTGCACGCGCGACTCGTACCTGACGCTGGGCGCCGGCACCGACGTGCAGTTTGGCGAGCTGTGCGTCAGGCTGGGCGTGCCGCGCTTGCTAGATGACGAGCGGTTCGCGTCCAACGAGCTGCGCGTGCGCCACCGCGCCGAGCTGCTGCCCGTACTGGAGGAGCGACTGGCGCAGTGTACCACGGCCGAGTGGCTCGAGACACTCCGCGGCGCCGGCTTCCCCTACGGACCAATCAACAACATGCAGCAGGTGTTCAGCGACCCACAGGTGGGTCAAGCGAACGCCGCCGGTTAGCCGCTTCTCGTGCGGTTTTAGTTCCACTCATGTGTGGGGCGGGGAGGATGCCACCTGATATATCGACAACCTCCGTCGAACCGTCTGTTCGATGTACGCGAAGCACGAACATTCGCTCTGCAGAGGACCCTTAGTGCCACCAAGCGGAAGCTTTGGGAAACAGGCATAGACGAAGATGGGTATTTTTTACGAATGAATTGATGTTTTCAGGACGGTAATTATTTTTGAAAATAGTGCATCTGTACCCATGTGTACGCATGCTATTTACTCATAGAAAGTTGACACTTAATATTCACACAAGCAGTAACATTAATGAAGCACCCCTTTGTACATGCACATGCTTATGTTGGATATTAAATGGAGCTTAAAGTAAAGGATAATGCAGCGCATCTGGGCCAAAGTAATTAATAGACAGAGATGAGCTACGAATCCACCAATTTAGGACCTAGTCCCTTCTTCTTTTTGTGCATTATTTAATGGTACATGCCACGGATAATTGATAAGATAATGATGTAAATACTTTTCCAGCAATGTACTTGTATATCAAGGAAATGTTTTACACCCCTCCGCCCTCACATTCTAAAGATATTTCTGAGCTGCATTAGTACATATAGTAGTAGAAGGGGGGGGGTGCGGGGGCTCCCATTTGAAATGTTTGGGAGTCCCACCTGTCGCTGCTCTTCGCCCGCGACCAATGGGCATGAGAGCTTGGTGGCGCCGTAAGACCAAAGCAGTCGATGCGTCGCAAAGACTAATAGCCAGTCATATAATAGTAGGAGATCAAAAGTATATACATGAATGCTTGCATTTTGTGTAAGGGTCCATTCTACCACTTACGAATCAAACATAAATTTTGGTATTGGAACGGAGCTAGGATGACAACATGAGGAGGGGAACTTGTTTCTTGTGCTGTCCACGAACTGCTTGAGAAATGTCAGATTGTCCCTTGTGATAGCTCAACTACACTGTAATGGGTGATTTTGGACTTGTCCATGTAGTCTGCAAGTTGTAGCGAGTCTCACAGGGATTGCACATTCTGACAGATGTGGGTGGCATTGGGATAGGCAGTCCTCAAGTTGGTGCAGCGATTCGCGGTGGGGTAAGGCCAGTGCTAAATTCGTCGTGAAATAGGGTCGATTATACCTTATACCTTTCTGAACACCAAATCGAATAAATAAAAAAGAAATATATAAATACAAAATATTAATAATACATTGCCATCGTGCTTCCTGATGTGTGTTATGAAGTATTTATGCCTCATTTCCGACATTGTCCCATTGATAGTATCATGGTTGTTGCCCACCGACCGTCTTGCTGCTGGCGCCGCTGCCTCGACCGTGCCGACCGGCCGAGTTCCCCGCTGACACCGGTGTCGCCGCGGCGTCCCCGCAGGTGCTGCACAACGGCCTGGTGGAGGAGGTGGCGCACCCGACGGCCGGCCGCGTGCGCCTGGTGGGTCCGGCCGTGCGCTACAGCAAAGCCGACAACCGCGTGCGCTCGGCGCCGCCGCTGCTCGGCCAGCACACTGACGCCGTGCTGCGCCAGTTCATGTCGCTGGATGACTCGCGGCTGCAAGAGCTGCGCACGCGCGGCGTGATACAGTGACGCTGCCTAGCGGCGGTCTCGCCCGGCCCTCCTGACAACGCTATGGAGAACTTTTGCGGTGGTATTTGCCCGTTCACGGTGTGCGGGCCACCCTGCCTGAAAGGCCATTCACGAATTGTGGTGTGGATAGGAATGATCAGGCTATATGATGAACATGGTCGATGCGCCCTAAAGCCCCCTAGGAATTGTCAGCATTATGTGAGAAGGATATCATGCAAGTTATGTGAGCTGTGCGTGTATATTTCGGTCAGCTCCTGATGACATCGTACGCTATGATTTTGCCGCCATAAATTAGGTAGAGAAGTTGTTGACTGGACGTCCGATTCAGGCCACTGTCTGCTGGGTGGCCTCAGGGATTTACAGTGTGTCATGTTGTACTTTTTGTGTGATCTTCAGGGTAGCTGGACGAATGGAGGGTAATGTTATTAAGATGTCAACACGATTGATAACAGACTTGACATTGTATTCATGTCATGACGCGAACCATGAGACTACTCAAATATGGTGCAATGTATAGTTCATGATTTTCTGAGGGTTCAGTTTCACCTGTCCATGAGCCTTATCTGATCGTTGAGCTGATGGGCAGCGTAGCGGCCCCAGCAATCTCAACACGTCCTGCCATGCTGCTCTGAGATTGTCCGTGAGGACAGCACCGTCTCCGGAGCTGATGATAGCACGACTATGCCGGCGCCATCGGATCGCTGAGAGTACCTTACGGGAACGAGTGGCCCTATGACGGTCTACTTTCACGATGACGGCTGCATTATTTGGCTGGTAGTTCCGTGAAGAAGAAGGAAAAACGATTGGAGCCCTCGGGCCGCGATCAGCCCCCATCGACAACAGCTCGTAATCACATCCCACGAGCTGGACAGCGTGCTTCAGAAAGGCCATAGTGGTATTTTACTGATGCGACACTACCTGTGCCTCACCCTTCAGCAGTTACCTTATCTGTCGCATACCCCCTCATCCCATTTCTACTTCCTCGCACAACAATGCAGAAAGCATGACCAGGTGCTCAGGTGACCAGGTGAAAATCATCTGAATTCGTTTATATTGAGGATACCGCGGCCGTGTTGCTAGTCTACGAGGCGTATGTTGTTATGCCGTATATTATCGGCCGATTGCGAGGCCTGTGACGTGCGTTCGTCTCGGTACCAGCCATCCATTCTGTTGCCTGTTCTATCCTGCCTGTAGTGTTTCAAGATGAAGTGTGCTGTCTGAAGTGGAGTGTTAATGTCAACACATTAACATGATAACGTGTTAGATGAAGATAGTCCTGGAGCCCGAACAACTGATCAATTGATCAGTTGATGACGCTTACCGTTCACGAGTGTTGGGCAGCGGAAGCTGACAGTCGGTGTACTGTCACGTCGCTGTAGCCAGCCTCAGTGTCTCCGGAGTTCAGCGCGGTGACGATGTCTGAGCAGGCTGCCATCATGCCCAAGTTGTGCTGTGAGCGTAAGCGCAGTCTTGCATGCTGTTCGTGTGGAGGAGTGAGAGCACAGCAGATCAAATATAGCGATTACGGCTGACTGGTGGGTCTACTTCTGTATGCCTACGGAGACTACACGTATTCATGAAAACGACCCAGGAAAACCAGCTCTATAGTTTTCCCATGCGATGCGCGGGTCTTCCCTCGAATTAATTGTGGGGATCAAAGCATATATTTCCTTCAACGGGGTCTGAAAGCTACGATTTGGCCACCAGGGCGGCGCTGTACGCAATGGTCACCCGACGAGGAGGCGTCGGCCATCTTTGCTGTGCATTTTGCGTGGGGTTGCCGGGAGTCGGTGTTGGCATGTGACTTTTATTAGGGTTGCAAGTCATTTAGGCCAAGGATTTCGGAAATATTGTGTTGAAGAAAGGTTGTTCATGGGTTACAGTGTGCCAGGAATTCGCCAATTATCGGACTCTGGCCACTAGCTTGGGTAGAACATACGCGTCTGAGCTGGCAAGTGCTTTGCTATTGACTGCACGTTACGGTGGTAGCTACTAGGCGCAATTATGGACTTGAATAGTGATAGGGATTTTTATGGGAGTTTCACAACACCTCAACTTTCAAGCTTATTGAGGGAAAGGCATGCATCCACAAAGGGCAGGAAGGAAGAGCTGGTCCAGAGGTAAGAGATCTCTACCCACCTACTGTTAAAAATGCATGTGCTGGCTTTTGGTGAGATTTGTTGGGTGAGTGTGGGGTGTGGGTGTTGTGTATGCATGGGTGCATGTGATATGTGCATCTGTGTGTGTGTGTTTGTGTGGGTGATTTTCCTTATTCTCTTTTTACTAACGACTCTAATCTGAATCAACAGGACTGAGATAAGGAAAGGGTAATGTTTTGTTATAATCAGGACCAACTTTTTGGCGTAATTTTTACCCGACAATAGGTACTTAAGGTAAGGTAAGGTAAGCAGAATGGGTGGAGAATATGCTGTGGCCACCTCAACCATGGCCAGGGTAACTATGGTAACTTTTTTGGAGTCCTTTTTGCAGGGGGTTGCAATAAAATTTTACAATAAATTAACGATGCATTCACAAACAATATGTGCATAATATTGGTGGATGCATTTAATAATCTTTAAGCTAATATAATATTGCTTCCCCATACCTCAACCTACTTAGATAACTGTTCCTACCAGGGTTGACCAGTTTTTGCCACAGGATGGTTTTTACTGGTATAAACCGGTATAAACCAGTGGTGTTGACTCATTTATACTGGTATTAACCACTTTATACTGGTAAATACTGGTAAATACCAGCCATGGTTTCTGCCACTGACATGACATAAACTAGTTTTACCGGTATTTTGCCAACCCTGGTTCCTACATTTCCACAGCTTTCCTACAGGCGTAGTACCTACCTATCATGGATCCATTTTTCTTATAGTTCTTATCTTTGTTATATAGTTCTTATCTCTTATAGTTCTTCTTATCTTTGTTCTCACCCTTGGTGTGGATTGGTGCATATTTTCACTGTGGGCTGATGTGCCCCAGTGAACCTTGTGCCATACTTTACAGTCTGGACAATAGATAGGTACTTACCCTGGTACCTAATGTGCCTAGGTACCTTACCAGTGCTTTTCTAAATGGTTCCCACTACGTCTTTTACAGAAAGGCAGTCAAACAATAGTTGTTTTTCAAATACATTTTCTGCCTTCTTACCTTGCAGTCTGCTGGAAACCTGATAGATGGATCACGTTTATGGCAGCCGGGAACCGCACATACACCCATACTTCTGGCTTGCTTCTCCTAATTTCTAGCGCACTAATGGTAAATATTCCAGCAAACTAGACGTGTCTGAAGTACATTCAACATAATTAAATACGCGCAAACAACATACGCTGCTTACAAAATGTACAATAGGCTTTTTAAATATAAAGATTCTGCCCTCCCTAACCCACAAAACATAGCGCTTTAGGTTCGCCAAAGAAGGCTGGGTGACCATTGACTCTCAGCGCCATCTACATCTTTATCAACTTTCAGACCCCACTGCAATACACTTAGCTGCGCAAAAGCTAAATACACTCCTCTCGCTCCATGTCCGCGTTTGTGGTCCTTCCACCCGCACTCCCCCCCGCCTGTAAGAGGGGCGCAGCCAGCGCCTCACTTACAGTTACACATATTCTCCTGCACTGTCAGAAATACCACGGTCCTCGAAGCACACTGAACTACTGCCGAACACATGTTTCCTTTTATCTACCCATACTGTTGTCGGGTGATAAAAACAATTATCAGTAAACCACGTTTCGCTTTTCTGCGAAAAGCCTGCTGCAGGCATTATGAACTGAATTGAACACCATTCAACTTTTTTCATCCCACGAAATAGCCTGAAGAGGCCGAAGTGCCTAACTCAACGAAACAAACAAGTCAATAAATAGCTATGTTGGGAGACGCAACGAGGGGGGGCAGGCTTCCACTTAACACCCAAAAATACATCGGATCAAACAAGGATTTTTTTTTCACAACGCGAAACAGTAAATTTTCGCGCCGCAAGCTTTCTCTGCTTAGTCTACAACACAATTTGGTCGTCCCCCTGTATAAAAATCCTGGGTGCGTCACTGATTGTGATCCGTCTCCAGGCCTTGCAAACGGCTTTACTGGATAGCTGCGGTAAGGGCGGCGACATGCGTAATCACCGCAGAATACTGTCTCTCTTTCGTCCTCTATCCTACCGGAGGTTGACCGCACTGGCGGTACGGTTAGACCGTGCACATCACGTGTGTTACTGGGAAACAGTGCCTCCCTGACTTTAGAATAGCCAGCTTGATCGGACTACCGCATTTGCACCGGTGGCCTTCCCCGATCCTACACCGATCCACGCTCCTAGGCATGGATATTGATTTCTGATTTTTTTTTTTTTTTTGGGGGGGGGGGAAATACATGGAGGAAATGGACAAGACTAAATAGATTGGGAGGGGGGTACACTACGTAAGGCCCCATGTTAAAAGTTGAAATTATTAGAAGGGGTAGTCAGCTTTGAAAGGCCATTTGCCACCTCAAAAGTATGTAACATAACGCCCGTGCTCCTGTAGGTACAAGTTAGCAAATATTTCCCCTACAAATTAAGAATAGTTCCAGTCACTGGAGAGGCGTTTGCATCGGTGAATCTTGCGATGCGCTCGGGGAAGCACTTGTCCCCTTGTCCCCTGCAGTGTTCCTAACAATTAACGCGGACCCATATCGCTCATTGGCACTTACTGGAAAGTGGCATGACAAAAAACATTTACCCTCCCTCCATTATTTTGGAAAAGATCCCCCTCAGCATGTTATTCGGGTCCCCGCTATGGCCATGACTAGCCAACCCACAGAGGGTGACGACCTTGGGATTTAAAATCAGCGGCACGATTCTCCCAATGTGTTCATCTTTTGATCATTTTCTGTTACCTTCATGGAAAGAAACTGAGCATGTGAGATGGTACATTTTGTAGGGTTTATGTGGGATCATACCATATTCCCTCCCAGTAAATACGCTGCCATATTTGGTTTAAGGCATTAGTAGCGCATTTCAAACAAACCTGCCGCCTTAAAAAATCCTTCCATAACCATTCCAAAAGCAAACCGAAAGCTTGTGGTAATCTCGTTAGGCTTTGTTGGGCTTTGAAGGTAAGCGTAAATTTGAAGGTCGGTGGTAGTGGTGGCTATTGGTTTAAGACACAACGACCGTGAGTTATGTTGCGTCGCCAATCTCTCACGCCGATTCCTCGCGGGCAGAAAGTAGCGACAGGTGAGACTCAAACCCACAATCTTTCGATTGTGAGACGGGCAACTTACCCCTAGACTACTCATCCCCTAAACTTGATGATCAAACAGCATTATTCAACCTACAAATGAGGAAAATGACCGGACAATTTTCTGGAGGAGATAGTGCTCTGGGTGCCAAAAATCCATGAAAGTTACATTTCAATTGGTTTCATGCCTAACAACACTTCATAACTTATCCTTCAAAGTCGAACTGCAGGACCCTAAAACACTGGCGGCAACCTTTTCAAAATCAAGATTTGTGGTGTCATTTCGTTTGAACGATAACTATAACCATGTTCAACCAAAACAATATCATATAGCATATTACCTTCAAGGCCTCATGCAACCAATTCATAAGCAGTTAACTGCTCTGTGGTAAAATGCTCAATAGTTGTCTTTACAGCAGCTATTTTCTCCCAGGTCACATGAGGTGGTTTTACAGCTGCAATTTTATCTCCTGTCTTGTTGCTTTTGATCCTTCCAGGTCATTCCTGGCTTCAACTAAAACATTCCAGACATGAACGAAAAAAAGTACATTGGGGAACATTTGATATTAATAAGAATTGCTTTCAATCAATTTTCTCAGCATTTTTGTTGACAAAAACTGTTGCTTGGTGTTGGGAATAAAAAGATTTTAGATGGATTGTTTTTAGTATAATTTTCCTTAAACCATTGTATATTCTGAAACCCAGAACCCAATAGACTGCAGGTAACATGAGCATCCTACTTGTGGGGTGTATTGTGAATATTTATTAGTTGTGTGGTGTGAGCATGTCAGGAGTATCAGGTATGGATTTATAAACTTGGTTGACATCGATTAAGTACACCTTTGTTATCATTTTCTCTACCGTTGCTCAGGAAGTTGGCTTATAACCACATCCTTTGCTTATTTAACCATAGTGCCAATTTGTCATGTGGCAGTCATTCGTTGGCTGCCAGATGCCATAGAGCCGAGTTCAGTTTCCACATAAATCAGAAAGTGTATTGCAATTTGCTGATGTCTGTAAGTTTAACTTTACTTATTTCACCAGAGTTGATAGTAAAACCTATTTCGTTATTAAAACTGATGTGAGAATTATGTTTGGTGGTTGCTTTTAATTTATGCAGATCATTATGCCAGGTCTTCTCCCTCTATCTTGTTCCTGAGACCACATGACCTGGGAGCAAAAAGCCGCTGTAAAACCATCTACGGGCTCAGGAACAAGATGGAGCAAGGAGATTTGGCATAGTGATCCACTTAAACTAGAAGCAATCACTGATTCTAATTCCCACAGCAGTTTCAATAACAAAATAGTTTTGCTATCAATGCTGTTGCAATAAGTAGAATTAAACTTATGATCATCAGCAAATAACAATACACTTTCTAATTTATGTGCAGACTGCACTCAGCTCTACAGTATCTGGCAGTCAACATATCACTGCCAGATGCCAAATTGGCACCATGGTTAAATTAGCAAAGGTTGTGGTTATAAGCCAATTTCCTGAGCAACAGGAGATAAAATGACAACAAAAGTATACTTCAATCAATACCAACCAAGTTTATACATTCATACCTGATATTTATGACATGCTCACACCCCACAACTAATGAATATTCACAACACAACTCACAAGTAGGATGCTCATGTAATGACTCATTCATATATTGGGCTATGGGTTTCAGAATTTAAAATGCTTTCTTAAAATTATAATAAAGACACTCCATCTAACACTGTTGCCTTTCTACCACTGAACAATAATCTGTCAAGTGAAAAGTTGCAAACAATTGATTGAAGCCAATTCTTCTTCATATTAAATGTTGTATGCTATAATTTTTTTCAATCTATATTCAATTACCCCAAACTTTCATCTTCACATCCAAGATTACAAAGCACATCCAGCCCTGCTCTCAATCATAAATCCTGGGTTTCAGTCCCACAGCCTGCAGGATTGTGGAGTCCACCCAAGACCAATCTGCATGATGGTTTGTGAAGCTATATGAAGTGGGAATTGAATTGAAAGAAATGTTTTTTCTGGTGCCTTTAACTGCTATTTGAATGCATTTGGTGTTATTTTCTTGGTGAACTGGCTACATATTGAGATATATGTCCTTCAACCTGAACTGCTTATGTCTTGAAAAGTTGTCATTTCCCAATGACATGAATACAAAATGTATTCAATTCACATCAGACAACACAAGAATAAACATATTTTGACATAAAATAGGCCTAGGGCTTCTTCTATGTGTTTATTTTTGTTTTCCAGTGGATAGTGCCAGTTAACACTGTTCATTATATTTGTAAATAACATTGAAAGTGTCCTAAGCAATAAGGTTTTGAAATTTGCAGATGATTTGAAGGTCTTTAGGGCAATAACAGGACAAAATGAGCAGGTCTCGCTGCAGGAAGACTTAGACGAACTTGTGAAGTGGTCAAAAAATGGCAAATGAAACTTAATTTTGATAAGTGCAAAATCATACATGTAGGTAGGCAGCATATGAAGGCTCCATACTTGATGGATGGCGAAGTACTATCTGTGACTCAGCAAGAGAAGGACTTAGGTGTTATTTTGAACACAAAATTGGGGCATCAGAACATACCAAAGAAGCCACGAAGAAGGCACAATAAATAGGAATGTATCATACAAAAGTGAGGAAGTCATCAGGAAGCTTTACTGTGCATATGCCAGGCCACATTTGGAATACTGTGTCTAAGTTTGGTCCCCTAGCTATGAAAAAAAAATTGTTGGCTTTTAGAGAGAGTACAAAATAGGGCAACAAAAATGGTTAATGTAAGCAACCTGACATATGAGGAAAGATTGAAGAAATTGAATACTTTTTCACTTAGATATAGAAGGCTGAGAGGTGATCTCATCGAGGTCTTTACATTTGTTCATGGTCAGGAACAGGGATATCTCAAGGAAATGTTTGAATTTAACAGAAATCATGCAATTAGAGGTCATCAATTCAAAATTAAAGTTAATCACAGCAAGACAAGGTTAAGACAGTCTTTCTTCGCCAACAGGGTAGTAGAACACTGGAACCAGCTGCCAGAAACCATTGTCAGTAGCAGCACGCTGAACATCTTTAAAAACAGCATAGACAATCATTATAGGAATAGAGGGCTTGCTTTTCAGTATTCCAGGGAGAGCTGATCAATTGATTTGGTGGGCATCTGGTTCAGTGTCCAGAGTGCAACCAAGAAGGGCCCTTGTGGCTCATAGTTGCACTGATCTTTTATGTCTTTATGTCTAACACTGAAAGCAATGATTTAAAAAGCAATGATGATTTGAAAGCAAGCATGCTTTCAAATCATCATTCCATAAACTCTGGTTGTGCATTTGGACTATCCCAGCCAGCAATCTGTTCGGACTGAAGGTGGGCAAGTTGGGCACAGCCTAGGCAGAGCCCAAGACAGCCAAACTTCATTGCTTGTGTCAGAGAAAGCTGCATGTGCACAACACATTTTATGTTGGGCAGAGCCACAACTTGGGCTCAGTTCAACTAAGCCTGATGGGGCACAGCCCACATTATGTTGGGCTGATCCACAGCAGGCATGACTATACTTGGACTCTGGCTGTATTTGGCTGAGTAGGGCCCAGTTGGGCTTTGCATTGGTTTTGGTTGGCATCCCTGTTCCATACTGAATCAAATCCCAAGCAATAGTTGTGCAATCCCAAGCAATCAACAACCAAATCCCAAGCAATGGTTGTGATCTGCCCAAGTTCTGTACTTTGGCAGAGTCCTAGCCAACCTGATTGGCTCCAATCAGAATTGCTGGCTGTGATGGCACCTACCATTGCTTATGTAGACACCTGTGTATCATTGTCATTTGCATGGTAGATTGCTGTGGTGCCGACAAATAAAGATCTTGTGAAGGAATGTAATTCATTGGTATTCCCTCAAATATTATAATTGTTAGTTTTTGTAGTTCAATTGTTATTTCAATAACCATGGGGAAGGAAGTCATGACAGGGCAATTCTAGTATTTGTCAGGGAAATTAATGTTCCACCAGTCTTTTGGGCTTTAGGGCACTTCGACCAGAATTGATCATTCGCGGTTCCACCAGTCTCATGCTGTATCATCTTACATGCTGAACCATGCAATATAGAGATGTCTTGTATCTTACTTGTTGCATGATGTCCATGTGCCATGTTTCCAAGTTCATTGCCAGTCTTGCATTCAACACATGTTGCAATTAAGTCGCTGGGAACTGATCCGACCAGCTGCTGTCTGTTGCAGATTTTATCCACATCGCAGAAGCATGCATTTGTGTCCTCACAGACCACCCTGGCTTTATACTTTGGGCCGTCAATTGCTTCATCGAAGACGTGTACACAGAACAGCTGTGCCCGTTGAAATGGCAGCTTGGCAAATTCACCGATATGGTGGCACAGAGGAGCTCGAGGTAAGGTCACATATAGGAGATTGGGGTAGGCTACCTGTTGTATACAGTTACACAAATAGCCAATTTAGTCTGGCCTGCACCATGCAATGTTTCCATCCTAGTACGTGAGTGGTGGGTGTTTCGCCTCCATGTCCGTTATTGCTATCTGTATCACCATTCCGCTCCTGATTATGGTAGGGGAGCTGGCAGCTAATGGATAACATGTTTGTTCCGTAGCTGTGAGATCTGAGGCTCAAGTCCCAAAGCTGTCCAGAATTTTGGCATATGTACAATGATTCGACGCCGAAGAGTGACGCCACTATGTAGCCTGCGCATTTAGCCGCATCTTTGACCTATGTCAAGCAGCTGTGTCCAGTCGTGACCTAACCTATGTCTGGCAGCTAACCCCGGCAGTGATCTGACCTGTGTCGGGCAGCTGACCACAGTCGTGACCTGACTTGTACTCGGCAGCTGACGCGGTCTCTAAGGATACCACCTATAACTTGTCCCGACGATGTTCTTGTCCGTGTACACGCCACCAGCGTCAACCCCATCGATACGGCCATGCTCGGTAAGTGTTGAGTGGTCTCCCATTGATACGGCCATGCTCGGTAAGTGATGAGCGGTCTCCCATTGATACGACCATGCTTGGTAAGTGGTGAGTGGTCTACCACTGGTACGGCCATGCTCGGTAAGTGGTTGGTGGTATCTCCTTGGTACGGCCATGCTTGGTAAGTAGTGAGTGGTCTCCCACTGATACGGCCATGCTCTAGAAACTCTAGTGAGTGGAGAGTTTCATCATCCAATTAGCTTCAGCTTGGAATACATTCTTCTCTGCTTTGCCCCCCCCCATTTCCTTCATTTGCACCACGTCCAATCCATCCAGTTTGATCGCTTCTTCTTCCCGCTGCACAGCCTCAGAATCTGTCATTGATCCTTCTCTGCTTGCACCGATGTCTTCATCAACTTTGGGCACCAACTCATCTTCTGCAGCCACCTTTGGTACATAAATATCATGTCCAAAATGGTGAGTGGTCTCCCACTGGTACGGCCACGCTCGGTAAGCAATGAATGGTTTCATGAAGCTACGTGTATGTTCTATCACCTGTCGCTACTCTTCACCCTCGACCAATCGGCGTGAGAGATCGGCGACGCTATATGACTCAACACTGTCGACGCGTCGTATCGTGAATAACAACCATCACTACATTCGTGTTCTACGATGGCCCTGCTCTAGATACACATGCACTTGAAGACTGATCTTTATGTACAGCCATGATCCATCCCCTTTATCATGCACACTCCAAAAATGTATCCAGTACCTGCCACCTCATTAATGCAATAGTGTCGTGGTGCTGAAATGCTGTTCCATTGCTTCTGTACTGCAATGTCACTGATATGACCATCCCGGAATTGGTGCGTTCCAATTTTCAGAACATAATCATATTGCTGATCAGGTAAGTATTGTGTCACCTTTGCTATCAGTGGTTTACTCGCATAGTACTACACCACTGCGGCTGGCAAGAGGGTCCGGTACTGGGGGATTCCAGGACAAATCGACCAGGCAAAGGGGTGATTGTCCACCCTCATGTCTCAGATTTTGAACAAAATGGGTGTATGGGGTTACCTTACACCCTGAATCCACCTGTGCAAATTTTACTTCGATCAGGTCAACGGTTCAGGAGTTATAGCCTCGGGAATTTCTGGAAGGTCACTCTGTAAGGTTATGTTCGGTGGCCGATAACTAAGTTAATTATCAGTCAAAATATAAATATCCAGATATTTTTGAACTCGCAAAGATTCAAGGAATGCAATTCTGGCAATATTTGTAATGTGTGATGCATAATAAAATAGTTACCCCATGACCTCGGGTCACGTGATAAAAGTAGTAATGCACAAAGCTGTAAAATATTAATAAATTTGACGAATGATGACGAGGGAATTATAGGACAAATCGACCAGGCAAAGGGGTGATTGTCCACCCTCATGTCTCAGAATTTGAGCAAATAGTTGATGCAGAAGGTTATCATATGCCCTGAACCCTCCTCCTAAAATTGTATTTCGATTAGGTCAACGGTTCAGGAGTTATAGACTCGGGTATTTCTGGAAGGTCACGCTGCAAGATTACGCTCGGTGGCCGATAACTATGTTAAATACCGTTCAAAATATAACTGTCCAGACATTTTTGAACTCGAAAAGTTTCAAGGAATCAAATTCCGGTAATATTTTGTATATGTGATAAATGATTGAAAAGTTACCCAGTGACCTCAGATCACGTGACCTCCGGTGACCTTGATGCCCGTGAAAATTTACTTTTAAGATTGGCACGATGGAAGGACCATATTTTTGCTTCACATATAACGAATAAAAATAATAGCGTTTTTGTTAGAAATGTTCGTTTGGAGAGCGCAAACTTTATCATATGTGAATATTATCGAGGATTGAACTTCTGACTCGGCCAGGCCGGGCTGTCAGCAGAGCCCAAGCCAAGAAAGTGCCCCTGACTTGATGGACAGGGTCCAAGCGTTTGAAAATGGCCCTCCGGCTTGCCGGAAAAGGCGCTGGGTCGTCAAAAAGGGCCCCTGAAATGACCGAGGGGTGCTAGTTGCCGCAGGGGATCTCGGGCCGTCAGAAAGGGCCCTTGGCCGACGGAAGTGGCCCAAGCTGTTGAAAGAGGGCCTCCGGCCTGACAGGGGAGGTCCTGGTTGGTTATTGGTTTTACGACACGTCGACCGTTGAGTCATATAGCGTCGCGCCAATCTCTCACGCCGATTGGTTGCGGGCGAAGAGTAGCGACAGGTGAGATTCGAACCCACAATCTTTCGATTGTGAGACGAGCATCTAACCCCTAGACCACTCGTCCCCAGGGGAGGTCCTGGATCGTTAAGGAGGTCCCCCACGCCGACGAAAAGGACCCCTAACCGTTGGAGGACCCGGGCCGTCGGGGAGAGCCCAGAGCCTTTGGGCCGATGAGGGCCGGAACCGCACAGGGGCCCCTGGCATGATAAAGGAGGCCCAAGCTTTTGAAGAGGAGACTCCGACCGGACGGAGAGTGAGCTGAGCCGTGAAAGAGGATCTCTGAGCCGACGGATGGGGCCTAGGCCGGATGTGCAGAGCCACTGGGTCGGCTTTTGCTCACGCTGATGGAGAGCGTCTCAGAGCTGACAGCGGGCATCAGGCCGATAAAGAGACCCCGAACTTCGGAGACGATCCGAGTTGAAGCGGAGGGTTCCCGGTGCTACGTAAAGGGCTCCTAAGCCCATGCAGGGGCCTGGACTGCTACGCAGTAGTGGCGTTTCCAAGGGGTGAAGGGTTACCCGCTCCCTGTCGAGTCCAATGGAGCCTTCCAGGCGACCGCCCTTAGTGGCAGAAATATAACCGAAGAAATGTTGAAGTACATTTAATAGCTTGTGTGGAAAGTGCCCTTGACACGTGAAGAGGTCCACCCTGAGGGCTAGCAAGGGTCGTGAAGACAAGAGAGTACCCGCCCGAGAGCTGAGTTGCCTATGTAAGACGGCTTATATTTTCAACACGGCGTTTCACGCGGTCGCCATGCGGAGGCCCGACCCGCGAGACATCCAGCCGCCGCGACCGGAAACGCCTACACCCTATTGTCAACAGCGACCACTTGATAGCTGCCGCAAATACAAGCATTGACTTCCGCCCAGCCACGGGTATCAGCCTGACCCAGTAACCTAGAAGCAACCACCGCTCTGGACAGCCGGAAACCGCCGACCGCCAATCAGCGGCCGGCAGTCACCAGTCACCAGTCACCAGCGTCACCAGCCGGCACCATCAGCCACCAGCCAGGCCACGAGGCACAAAGAGCCTGATGTGCGTTGCCTGACGTCTGGGGCCGGTCGCTTCCAGGGGCGGCGCAATTTATAAGCGCCACCCCGGGGGGAGTCGAGACACCACCCGAGGCAGCCGCCGGAGGCGGACCACCCAAGGCAGTCGCCGGAGGAGACCACCCAAGAGCGCCGTCGGAGACACAAGGCAGCCGTTAGAGGCAGACCACCCAAGATGGTCGGAAGAACACTGCCCTAGAAGAGCAATCGAACTCTGGTGAAGTGCAGTGAATGTGGACCATGATGAGTTAAACTGTGAATTTCACTCACGTGCGGGTCGACTGGGTCACCCCTGCCAGACAGGCGAAACGAAGCTGACAGCGCGAAATGTGAGTGAACTAGAGCAAGGAGTGGCAATGTATCCTTCACTAATCATGCCAAAAATGTGACCCGTCCGTCACCGGTCGTTTTGCATATGTGATGGCCCCAGCCAGCGGGGGTAGCTGTTTGCCCCGGGAAGGGAAAACGGGGAGGAGCGAGGGGTGTGACGAACTAGGTTCTTATGGGGGAATAGTTCCAAGGTTGTTGGATGATACATGAATGTTTATCGTTTAGAAATGCATGGTTCAAGGCTGCTGTGGAGGATACATGAATGTTTATACATAGTTTAGAAATGAATGGTAGAAGTGAATACATAACCCGCACGCACATTATTGACAAGAGTTTAGGTGACGGGGGAACCACTTGGTTCCGGGAAGACGTTATTGAAGAGGGCAGGTCTTCTGGCCCACCACATGCTAAATAACCACCTTCTTTCCATGGGGAATTAAAGTATCTTAGATCTGCTGGGGCCCCACGTCACTCAGCGATTACGGTCAAGGTGGGAATATCCCCCCGGTCTCTTCCCCACTGTCACTCTGTCCTTCTGTTCTCCGTATTTTTGTTTTCTCTTTCTCTCTCTCTCTCTCTCTCTCTCTCTCTCTCTCTCTCTCTCTGTCTCTGTCTCTGTCTCTGTCTCTGTCTCTGTCTCTGTCTCTGTCTCTGTCTCTGTCTCTGTCTCTGTCTCTGTCTCTGTCTCTGTCTCTCTCTCTGTGTCTCTCTGTCTCTCTCTCTGTCTCTATCTGTATCTATATCTCTATCTATATATCTCTGTATATATATATATATATATATATATATATATATATATATATATATATATATATATATATATATATATATATATATATATATATATATATATATATATATATATATATATATATATATATATATATATATATATATATATATATATATATATATATATATATATATATATATATATATATATATATATATATATATATATATATATATATATATATATATATATATATATATATCTATATATATATATATATATATATATATATATATATATATATATATATATATATATATATATATATATATATATATATATATATATATATATATATATATATATATATATATATATATATATATATATATATATATATATATATATATATATATATATATATATATATATATATATATATATATATATATATATATATATATATATATATATATATATATATATATATATATATATATATATATATATATATATATATATATATATATATATATATATATATATATATATATATATATATATATATATATATATATATATATATATATATATATATATATATATATATATATATATATATATATATATATATATATATATATATATATATATATATATATATATATATATATATATATATATATATATATATATATATATATATATATATATATATATATATATATATATATATATATATATATATATATATATATATATATATATATATATATATATATATATATATATATATATATATATATATATATATATATATATATATATATATATATATATATATATATATATATATATATATATATATATATATATATATATATATATATATATATATATATCTCTCTCTCTCTCTCTCTCTCTCTCTCTCTCTCTCTCTCTATATATATATATATATATATATATATATATATATATATATATATATATATATATATATATATATCCCCCCCCCCCCCCCCCCCCCCCCCCCCCCCCTCCTCTCTCTCTTCTCTCTCTCTCTCTCTCTCTTCTCTCTCTCCCTCTCCTCTCTCTCTCTCTCTCTCTCTCTCTATCTCTATCTCTCTCTATCTCTATCTCTATCTCTCTCTATCTCTATCTCTCTATCTCTCTCTCTCTCTCTCTCTCTCTCTCTCTCTCTCTCTCTCTCTCTCTCTCTCTCTCTCTCTCGCTCTCTCGCTTTCGCTCTCGCTCCCTCTACCTCGCTCTCTAATCACACGCCAAACACCTGTTCCCAAATCAACATGTCGCCCGGTCGAAGGCGCCGAGTCAAGGGTCCTTGACCTTGGAAAGTGATGCGGAAGAAACCGCTAGCTGAGGGTAAAGTCGTAAATTCTCCCTGGGCACTGGGTCACTAAACCATAGCACCACGTGTATACGAGACTTCCTCCGGCTTTAAATGGTACGGGGTAATAGTACAGAGCACTGAACCCAGGGAGCTGATTATATATGGAACCGGCGATAACATTTCACTTAGAAAGGAATGAATGGACTTGGGACTCAAGTTAATTATAAAGGACCCTGTGGTCCGTTGTGTGCGTTTTTATGTCACGCCGAGATATGCCGGAGACTTTTAAGCGAGCAAGTAGCAAACTATGACAACAAACAAATCCCGTGACCCGACACAAGGTCGTCCACGCTCCCTTGTATCGCCTTTTTGTCAATGCATTGCGTCACGGTAACACAGAGCCCCCTCCAGCGAACATTACCGGTTGCTAAAGGGAACACGAAGTTGAAAGTTGACCTTGTAGTGTTGCTGACCCTGGTCGAACTAGCAGGTCCGAGACGCGGCATCTCCCTTTAAGTGCTGCTACCAGATGAATGAGTCGTATTCGCGGCATACATTTTCGCACCATATGTGGCTATGGGAACCTCAGCGCTTCAAATGTCATGAGATATCGCAAAGCAGTCACGATGGGAAATAACGTTACCACATTGAAATCGCTGGAAACTCTCCCCTCCAGGCTCTGTACCTATGCCAGTACATGTATTCCCCTTGAATGCTGCGGGCCGGGTAAACGTTCGGAGGTCCAAAATAACCTTAGGTTGGTGTCGTTGAGGAACGAACGGTGAACCACTGACCATTGAAGTGGCCAAACAGTGCTAGGTGCGAATGAGGGATTTGGCAGGGAATTAATTCGGGTTCGTCCGATACTTACAATGTAAAAAGCTAGCCGGCAAGACAGGACAGGACGAACCCGACTACCGTCGGTGACGGAAAAAACGTGAAAAGACATACGCATTTTAGCGAGGGAGACGGCCTGCAAGCCGCTCTTCCACGGGCGATAAATTCCATGGGCCCAAACGTGAGCGACGAAAAGCCTCCGCCCTCTTCTCTTCGGAGGAGACGGAAGATGGCTGAAAGACGTGAACGACAAAACATCGACGGTTGAACCCCTGGGAAAGCGTGCCGAAAAGACGGGGTAATTCACAAGGCAGCTGGTTAGCGAGAAATTCTAGGCCGCAAGAAAACCCTCCGGCCTGAGTGATCACAGAGCGCGGAAGGGCATCCCGAGGGTGGTCGAGACCCGACGGGTCCATGGGCCAAGCTCGCAGGTAGCGGCACCCAATTTAGGGTCGGGATGAATCTGTGCGCACGGTTAGGTAAGAGCCAAACACGGCCAGGTCGGAATTCCTTCGCTTCCCGTCTCGGCTATTCCAGTAGGTCTGGGCCTCTCGATTACAGCACAGACAGGGGAGATGAAGTTTGGCGTTCCGTAAGCCCCAAGGATGGAAGGACAGGCAGGGAGTTTGAGGTCTCCCGACCACGACTCCGGGCAGGATAGGGTGGAAAAGACGATAGGGGAGGCCCATCCCGACCGATTTGGCCCAGGACCACCTGTGGGGGTGCCCGCCGATCCGCAAGTTAGAGCATGCAGGCCCAGGCAAGGCGTTGGCTCATTACAAAGTGTAGGTATGTCGGTCATTATTACTCAAGCCCAGCATAAGACCATCAGAAACTAACGGAATGTCGCAGCTCAGTGTCACCGAGCCTTGAAGGCAGAAATAGTAAATAATATACCAATCAACCAACAGTGCAGCGTCAGCCGGTCACAGTTGTGGACCTAAGCACGGGTAATTAACATTTAACCTTGGGCTAGAAAGCCCTAAGCAACGGCCAGAGAAAGTAAGACTTGCTGAACGC
>JAOTOM010001951.1:0-85383 GCA_034440615.1 Ashinkailepas kermadecensis | reverse complement strand
GGGACTAGTAGAAAAGTACGCACACTACATGTTAGCACTGATGTCCCTGTCCGCCTCTGGATAATCTCCACACTACTACCATCAACTGACTAGTTCTTCGTGTCCCCAGGGCACTGCGGCGACACACCCGCCACTCAGGCGGAGGTAGGGATGTACGAGTTCATCGAGTTGGCACCAGGTGTCTCTGGCCACGTGCCGTTCGGTGGCGCCCAGTCTCGCTAGTTTCCATTGGCGCTTTTGGTGCAGTTTGGTGTATCTGAAATCCGTTCCGTAGATCTTGCCCGCCTTCTTGGCCATCTTGCCGAGCATGTCGAGAGAGGTCTTGTGCGCGGAGCGCAGGCTCAGCACCCATTCCTTCAAACCGATCTCGTCCTGCAACACGCCAGAACAGCATCAGAGTGAATAGCTGCTTGATCCAAATACAGTGGCGGTATGGCCAGTCACTGTCCTCCCGTCTGCCATGTCCCAGATTCGTGCGACGGTACAAGCGAACCGAACAAATCTAACTCAACTCAGACAGCTCTGGTAGCTCTGGTACGACTCTGCAGAGCCGGACTGCAATGGTCACCCCGTCCGGCAGTATCATGAATTCATTCTTTTTTGAAGAGTGGAGTGGTAGGCGAAGTTGTCAAGACCCTAGGAGTGTGAACACAACTTAGAAACATGATAGCGAAAACGTGAGGGCAATAATATTGTCAAATGTACATTGATAGATCAGTGATAAATTATTCGTGAAATAGGGATTGGAATATACCCTTTATGAACACTCAATCGACATCCTTCTCCAAGAAGTATTGACATCCTGCTCTTTGATGCATCCTTATGAAGTCTTTGTCTCCTTTCTAACAGTATCTCGTTTATAAGTAGCATGTGCATACTCTTGACAAGGAATGGTGATAGGCGAACATTTCGCAATGCAATTTCAGGTCAAGGGATTACCTATAATGTGGTATCGCATACAATAGTTGTTTATAGCACAGTTATTATTCTCCCTATGCCGAATATAGCTCTTCTTAAATTATGAATCTCAAAACAAATGATAAAGGTCACAAATGATAAAGGTCATAAGCACCTACACCATTGGCCCAAAGTTGAGTCTGAAAGACATTAAAAGCATTTTAAAAGACACCAATTCCATGGGAAATTTCGACATCCTACTGTGCTCGTTTCGACATCTCACACCTAACGAAAAACCCTTATTTTAACCCTGTGATAGATGCACACCGCATCTGCTGGCAAGACTACGATGGCACAGACACCAGAAGTCGAGCATAGCGAAAAGCAAGTCACTATGCGACAGTGTTCAAACAATGATTTCTCGTTAGGTGTGAGATGTCGAAATGGGTACAACAGGATGTCGAAATCGCCATGGAAGTAAAGCTATTTAAAATATTGCCAAGTCCTGCAAAACCAGTTTTGAGACAATTGCTTCGATATGACTGTTCCTGTTTTGCTTGTTTTGAAAGATACCTGATTTGGGGATACCGACATCGACGATAACGATCCAAACACCTGTGCTATAAACTGGCATCGTATAATATAGCGCATCATAGGTAATCCCCTTCACCTGGTATTGCGCTATGGGATGTTGGTTATAACGATTCCGGATCCATTATGGTGAGCAAAAGTATGGTAATTGTAAATGGGATACAGTTAGAAACGAGTCATGAATACTTCACAAACACGCACCAAGAAGCACGATGTCGATTCTTCTTTGGGAAGGATGTCGATTCAGTGTTCAGTAAGTGGTATATTCCACTCTATTTCGTGAATAATTTATAATTGCTATGCGAGTATGGTGGCACAAGCAACAGTCACTATGCAAGTATGGTGGCACAAGGAACAGTTACTATGTAAGTATGGTGACACAAGTGACAGTTACTATGTAAGTAATATTGACACCAGCAACAGTTACTATGTACATATGGCGACACAATCAAGTTAATACGTAAGTACGTTGATACATGTGACAGTTACTATGCAAGTATGGTGACACATGTGACAGTTACTAAGTAAGTATGGTGACATGTGTCAGCTACTATGTAAGCATGGTGACACATATGACAGGTACTATGAAGTATGGTGACACAAGTAACAGTTACTATGCAAGTATGGTGACACATATGACAGTTACTATTTAAGTATGGCGACACATGTGACAGTTAATGTGAAATATGGTGACACAAGTGACAGTTACTATGTAAGTATGGTGACACAAGTGACAGTTACTATGTAAGTATGGTGACACAAGTGACAGTCACTATGCAAGTATGGTGGCACAAGGAACAGTTACTATGTAAGTATGGTGACACAAGTGACAGTTACTATGTAAGTAATATTGACACCAGCAACAGCTACTATGTACATATGGTGACACAATCAAGTTAATACGTAAGTACGTTGATACATGTGACAGTTACTAAGTAAGTATGGTGACATGTGTCAGCTACTATGTAAGCATGGTGACACATATGACAGGTACTATGTAAGTATGGTGACACAAGTAATAGTTACTATGCAAGTATGGCGACACATGTGACAGTTACTATTTAAGTATGGCGACACATGTGACAGTTAATGTGAAATATGGTGACACAAGTGACAGTTACTATGTAAGTATGGTGACACAAGTAATAGTTACTATGCAAGTATGGTGACACATGTGGCAGTTACTATTTAAGTATGGCGACACATGTGACAGTTAATGTGAAATATGGTGACACATGTGACAGTTACTATGTAAGTATGGTGACACAAGTAATAGTTACTATGTAAGTATGGTGACACATGTGACAGTTACTATTTAAGTATGGCGACACATGTGACAGTTAATGTGAAATATGGTGACAAGTGACAGTTACTATGTAAGTATGGTGACACAAGTAATAGTTACTTTGTAAGTATGGTGACACATGTGACAGTTACTATGTAAGTATGGTGACACATGTGACAGTTACTATGTAAGTATGGTGACACATGTGACAGTTACTATGTAAGTCTGGTGACACATGTGACAGTTACTATGTAAGTATGGTGATACAAGTGACAGTTACTATGTAAGTATGGTGACACATGTGACAGTTACTATGTAAGTATGGTGATACAAGTGACAGTTACTATGTAAGTATGGTGACACATGTGACAGTGACTATGTAAGTTTGGTGATACAAGTGACAGTTACTATGTAAGTATGGTGATACAAGTGACAGTTACTATGTAAGTATGGTGACACATGTGACAGTTACTATGTAAGTATGGTGACACATGTGACAGTTACTATGTAAGTCTGGTGACATATGTGACAGTTACTATGTAAGTATGGTGATACAAGTGACAGTTACTATGTAAGTATGGTGACACAAGTGACAGTTACTATGTAAGTATGGTGACACATGTGACAGTTACTATGTAAGTATGGTGACACATGTGACAGTTACTATGTAAGTATGGTGACACATGTGACAGTTACTATGTAAGTCTGGTGACACATGTGACAGTTACTATGTAAGTATGGTGACACATGTGACAGTTACTATGTAAGTATGGTGACACAAGTGACAGTTACTATGTAAGTATGGTGACACATGTGACAGTTACTATGTAAGTCTGGTGACACAACTGACATGGAAACGCGCGCCATTGCCCTGACACAGGTGATTAGCAGCGCTGGCAAAGTTTCACCTCGGAAATGACGCGTCGTTTGTTTCAAGTCAGGTGCATCAAGTGTATGAGAAGATGCAGAACATGTTCAATTTTCAGAAAATTAACACGAAATCCGTAAAGATACTGTGCACATAGAATTGTTTATATATTGTGCTCATATTCATGCTTTTCAACACCCATATTGTAGTTCCAGACGTCTCAGCTAGAGGCGCGTCGGTCGGCATGCCCGCTTCTGCTCCCTATCGCTGGTCCATAAAGCCACCTCGAGCATGACTTCACGCCTTTTTTAATGACATATTATGCCCATTATACCCATCACATCTTCTTCTTTGTCGCTGGCATAATAAATGGACGTAGCACTACAGGCTTTCACCACTTTCTGGGTACTGCTCAGATCTAAGATCTGAAAGTGTATTTTGCCGAATTATTCAGTTATTTGGAAACATTTTCATGTTTATTTCCATCCAAAATAGTAACATTTCAAGGTTTTCATTGGCATCTGACACCCAACTAAAATGAACTTGGCCACACAGTCGGTTGGTTATTGGTTTTACGACACGTCGACAATTGAGTCATGTAGCGTCGCCAATCTCTCACGCCGATTGGTCGCGGGCGAAGAATAGCGATAGGTGAGACTCGAACCCACAACCTTTCGATTGTGAGACGAGCATCTTACTTGGCCACACAGTCTTGAAAAGCAGTTCGATGTATATGACTTGTGCATGATCTGACTACGACAACATAGTGAGAGCTTAATAAACAATATCACCTTCTTGAGAACGTGACACCTCACACCAGGAGAGTCTTCGAGCTAGCGAGTCCGTTATACTTGCATTTTACTCATAGAGCTGGTAAGCCCCACTACTTACTAGTACTCCAGCACTGGCGAGCACAACTGCGCGATCCTCACCCACCTGTTGAGTCACTCTTCTACTCACATAACTGCATTGAGCAGCTAGTCGTTGAGTGGCATAATCGTTAACTCACCGAGTTGGTGAGCACCACCTTGCCCTCCTTGGTCTTGAAGACGATGCTCTGTTCGCCCTTGACATGCTGCAGTTCGGAGACGATGTCGTCCACCTGGTCCATGAAGATCAGCTCCGGCTTGCTGCCCGACTCCGGGTGCAGCTCCAGTCGGTTGGGGTAGAGCTTGGCGTAGCGTGTCTGCCAGGCGGACGCGAACGGGCCGCCCAGCTTCTTCATGTAGCCGTGCAGAATGCAGTCAGACTCTGCCGCAGAAAACCGTCACTGTGACTACACGGACACGCTACTGCAACAACGGGCAAACGCTATCGTAACTACAGGCAAACGCTACCGTAACAACGGGCAAACTCAAATTATTCACGATGAGGTTTACCATGCTTATGCCATCGCAGGGAAAGGCTACGCCAATCGCATGGTAACGTTACCAGCAGAACGGAACGATGCCGACCAAAGGAACACGCGCTTTGGAACAGTCGACCAAAGCCGGTGTGTGTGATTAGGGTTTTAGGGCGCATCGACCATGGTAGATCATTTAGCGCCCATAACAGAACAGAGAACTACTTAGTCAGAGCCATGTCTTAGTGTTGTGGTTGGGTGACTGGTTTTTACTGACCTGAATATATTATCCCAAATCCCATTTTCTTAAAGTATCGACACACCTTTCCTGAGCAGTCCGAGTCGTTTCGAAGGAGACTGGGGAATGTCCTGTTGGTTCCAAGGTACTGAGCACTCTCCTGTGCGTAGTACTGACATGTGAGAATGTGATGTACCGTTAGTGGAGAATTGCATCGTGGGCATACTGGCTTGTCTTTATTTATGAGGAGGTGGCAGTGTGTGGTGTACGTGTGTCCGATTCGGAGTCGTGCCAACGTCACCTCCTCCGCTCGTACTTTCCTGGAAGACGATGGCCAGTACCCTACTCGTGGTTTGATTTATTGGAGTTTGTTAGTGCCTAGGGCGTCCCAGCTGCTTTGCCATTTCTCATGCATGCATTCTGAGATCAATGGGTAAAAATCCCGTGAAGGGAGAGGGAGGGTGCGCATGCATGGTTTCTGTGCCGCTCGTTTCGCCGCTGCGTCGGCGAGTTACACCATGCACAGGCCTACACCATGCACAGGCCTACACCATGCACACTGACATCATGGCATTGGGCTATGCTGGATAGGGCAGAGCTGAACCATTGCTTGGAAAATGTGGACTGGATACCGGTATTCACCAACCGGTGTCCCGACATACAGTGGAATAACTTTGTGAATGCGAATCGCCCTATTCGAGATGAACTGGCACCAGGCAGAACTGTTTCCAGGACAGATCGACCCGCCCAGAACACCCTCACCCCACCCCCTCAGAACACGATTAAAATTGGTGTGCAGGGTGACTCTGGGGCGCTGATTTCGAAAACATCATTTTTAATCTCACCAGATTCCAAAGTCAAGAGCTATGTCCTTCGGCATTTTCAGGTCAAGGTGAAACATTGGTAGTTACGAATCGATATTAAACCATCTTTTCTGCGTATAAATGCAAAATGAAGGATAGATGCACAACCCCAATTCAACGATGACTTCAAATATGTAACTTGTTTTGAACTAACTTTACATTTGATCCAATGACATCGTGACCTAGTTTCAAGGTCAACAAATGTATACCTTCCCCTACTTCTTTATAAAAAAGGGAAATGAAGGCAGGACGCTTTTATATATGAACGTGCGCCAATACACTTGTGTGTGTTTACTTGTGTGTGTTTACTTGTGTGTGTTTACTTGTGTGTGTTTACTTGTGTGTGTTTACTTGTGTGTGTTTACTTGTGTGTGTTTACTTGTGTGTGTTTACTTGTGTGTGTTTACTTGTGTGTGTTTACTTGTGTGTGTTTACTTGTGTGTGTTTACTTGTGTGTGTTTACTTGTGTGTGTTTACTTGTGTGTGTTTACTTGTGTGTGTTTACTTGTGTGTGTTTACTTGTGTGTGTTTACTTGTGTGTGTTTACTTGCAACGTGTTACGTGACCTCTGAAGGCGATCACGTTTATATCACCAATACAATTACATGCAGATTTATACATTGAGGCACAAACTTCCTTTAGAAGTAGCATAGAAGCTATTACCATGTGGTACGCTATTTTGACATGCTCATGATTATGAATGACACCTTTCGTGACATTATATGACCTGAGGTAACAAAAGGTCAAGCTCGGGAGTCAAATTATCCCAAATGAAAACAAGCTGTGTCTACGGAGCTAGCACCATGCGGATCAGACAAACTCAAAAGTTCCACAATTTTGTCACCATATCCGATGTCATATCCGGCCGTAGAACGCTTCACCACATCAGCGATGCTTTAGCCCAAACAGGTCGGCTCTCTGCCGAACACATGTACGTGTACCATTCTGAATGTGCCACATCGCTTGCCGATTCACTCGCCAAAAGTATCGTTTTGAAAGAAAGGGTGGACCACCGAACCACTCGACAGTCCGATTATCTCCATACCCTCGCCATAAAAACGGAATTAGGCAGGCGCCGATTCACGTCCTCGACTGCGACAGCTTTTAATGCGCTTCCGCAGAACATACGCGAGCAACCCAAGTGGAGCTGGAGAAACGCCTTTTACAACATCAACGACACGGCATCTAACTGCATTGTGAATACTGTAAACATGCTTGCTGCCTGTTCTTATTTGTGTGGAACGGTATGATTGGCTGACTGCGTGTGCCATGAATCCTACCCTTCTGCATATTGACGAGTGGCATGGCACAGCCATTCCACATGGACTTCCCTCAGGATGTGCAATACATAAATAAACAAATAATAAGCATAATAGTTAACGAGACACCTGGAGTGGACTGGATGTGACTGATACACTGTGGCAATGGCGCACCAACTTCTATGGGTATTAATTGTTTCGATACTGACTTCCAAGTAAAACATTTGCTGTGTATATCAAGTCTTGTGAAGCTCTATCCAAGCATGCGCTTACTTTTACCGTACCCTAGTTTCGAACAAGTATTGGAGCAGAAAAGTTAGCTTTGCCCATGCACGCCGATATATTGACCTTTCCGAGCTAATTTACAGGTTCGCCGCTCGCCGGCATCACTGGCGGTGGGGAAACTCCCGTACGTAACGATGGTGGTGGTTATTGGTTTTTACGACACGTCGACCGTTGAGTCATACAGCGTCACCAATCTCCCACGCCGATTGGTCGCGGGCGAAGAGTAGCGACAGGTGAGATGTACGTAACGATGGTCGGCAGCTCGCCGGCATCACTGGCGGTGGGGAAACTCCTGCACGTGACAATGGTCGGCAGCTCGCCGGCATCACTGGCGGTGGGGAAACTCCTGCACGTGACAATGGTCGGCAGCTCGCCGGCATCACTGGCGGTGGGGAAACTCCTGCACGTGACAATGGTCGGCAGCTCGCCGGCATCACTGGCGGTGGGGAAACTCCCGCACGTGACAATGGTCGGCAGCTCGCCGGCATCACTGGCGGTGGGGAAACTCCCGCACGTGACAATGGTCAGCAGCTCGCCGGCATCACTGGCGGTGGGGAAACTCCTGCACGTGACAATGGTCGGCAGCTCGCCGGCATCACTGGCGGTGGGAAACTCCGCACGTGACAATGGTCGGCAGCTCGCCGACATCACTGGCGGTGGGAAACTCCGCAGTGACAATGGTCGGCAGCTCGCCGGCATCACTGGCGGTGGGAAACTCCTGCACGTGACAATGGTCGGCAGCTCGCCGGCATCACTGGCGGTGGGGAAACTCCGCACGTGACAATGGTCAGCAGCTCGCCGGCATCACTGGCGGTGGGAAACTCCCGCACGTGACAATGGTCAGCAGCTCGCCGGCATCACTGGCGGTGGGGAAACTCCCGCACGTGACAATGGTCAGCAGCTCGCCGGCATCACTGGCGGTGGGGAAACTCCCGCACGTGACAATGGTCGGCAGCTCGCCGGCATCACTGGCGGTGGGGAAACTCCCGCACGTGACAATGGTCAGCAGCTCGCCGGCATCACTGGCGGTGGGGAAACTCCCGCACGTGACAATGGTCGGCAGCTCGCCGGCATCACTGGCGGTGGGGAAACTCCTGCACGTGACAATGGTCGGCAGCGTTACCACGCGCCAGCATGGAGAGCATGCACCCTCTGGACCTATGCTGAATATAACTGAACTGAAACTATGTGGACGAAAAATCGGTTGCAACCACGGGAAATGTGTAATGCGAGATTAGATGTACACACTGCTGTTACTGTGCCACACCATCGCCCATTTGCTTGCTTACAGAACAAACATGCTCCGAAGAGTACCAAAATACCGCAGCCACCTCCAGATCAAATAATTTCGCTACAAAAGCAAGAGTGAACCAATGCATACCGCTATATTTCTACTCAAACTGAGGTTGGTCTTTCCACGAAAGCCTGCTTGCACTAGTTCCCTAGTCTTAGCCCACTGCTGCGCACTCTGTTTTAAGATGTCGGGGATAAGCGAGTCACGTCGCGTGGCTCGCTAGTTTGCATGTTCAAATAATTAATGAAGGTCTCCCGATCTTGTAGTTGGCTACATACCCATGGATTATTATCGCTTCATCAATGTAAGCAACGTGGGTATAAGCAATTATGAGCGAGGATCTATTGCTCATAAGTATAAATAAGTGTGTACGGTGTAATTCATCCGTAAGTGCCAGTAATTACGAATAGGTTTTCCTTCAACTAACGGAAACAAATAAATCGAGCGGACGTGTGGCTCAGCCATGACGCAATCGGGAGGCATACTACGTGCTCTATAGTCACACAATCAGCACGGGGCTTCATTCTCCAAGAAGTGCTTCTTCTAGTTTATGAGGTTGTGGACTGCGCATGGTTCTCTATTACGCTATATTATATTAGGTCATATTTCCGACTGACGGCGCAAGTATCCAATGATGTTTTACGGTGCATTATTTACAACGATGAATATGATCATCGCGCGTGATGTTTACTGCCCATTGCTAAGGGATAATACATAATGTGATATTGCGGCATCGGCATATATATATATACATATACATCTAGTTGGTTATTGGTTTTACGACACGTCGACCGTTAAGTCATATAGCGTCGCCAATCTCCCACGCCGATTTGTCGCGGGCGAAGAGTAGCGACAGGCGAGACTCGAACCCACAATCTTTCGATTGTGAGACGAGCATTACATATACATCTACATCTACATATAATATATATATATATATATATATATATATATATATATATATATATATATATATATCAGTGTCTATTATTATATATTAGTGTCCAATTATTATCTCGCGAATGTAGAACGAGCTGACACGCTATTTGTTCATAGGCACTGTAATATACATTAATAATATCGCTGGTGTCGTGGTGGTTCTCATGTGTTCGAAAGTAGGATCGGCGACATAGTTACTATCACCGATCCAGTTGAATTTGTATTGTTTGACAGTCACAACATATCCATATGTTTGGAATGTAAACTGATTTCGTGCAGCAGAGTATAATATATAGTAGCGTTTGTGTTGATGAATGGTTATTTACACAACTTTGAGCCTAAGAACTGCTGTGATTCAATTGTGTCCAAGTTCGCCCGGAGTTTGATAACAACTCTCTTCATCAAAAGTAATCCTTGCAGTACCGGGGTGAGGGAGAAGAGACGAACGCACCCCTTCAACTTTGTATGAGACAACTTCCCAACTGTTCTAGACATGACTTTGAATTTGGCGTACATTTCGACAACTGATGAGTGCACATTGTGTCAAATAATTAAGTTCTAGTCTGCTAAGACCTCGGACAGATCGAGGGCCGGTGTGTGTAGGGTGGGACCAGATCTCGCGATTGACATCAGATTGTTGTACCTGGGTGTGATAAGCGACACTTCGGATTAGGTCAAAGGTCGAATTTTCGCAAAATCCAGACTTCGCAATTTGATCGCAAACGCTTCCTAAACTGCAGCAGATATACATCTTGAACAATTATTATCAGAGTGTTCATCGATGCTCTACGGATGTAAAAACGTATGTCAAGCTCCATTTAAAGCATAGATCACGGGACAAGTCAGGCCCAAGGGCCGACCCAGCATTTGGAAAACTTGATGAATGTTGGCTAAAACCGCTGCTTCCACCAACCCGGGGTAAAGAAGGATGATAAATCGGATTTAGGGCATAACATAACTATAATTATCATGCCAATTAAAAGACTATCCGAGGTCGACATAGGTAAATGACCTTGGAGTGGTAAAGGAACATTGTTCGGATAACAATCTAGTCATCAATTAGCCTAAACCGGATAAAGTGTGTCGATTCAGGTCACCGTGCTTCGGGAACATGCGATAATCCGCGACTTCGTTCAAAAATGATTGGCGATGTTCCCCATTGTGGCGTCACAGCTCCGCCACCTGACACAACCTAACAGAACAAGACTGACCAAAAGCTCCGAACAGGGCGCCCCAGGGGTACCGAAAAATGTCAATTGGGTTCCGTCGAGCGGCTCGGAAGTTGTCCACCAAACTACTTTATTGGTGTTGCATCGGCCTTAACCCTCCCTCTCCACTGACGCGGGTTAAAGTGTACGTTGAGATATTTTATGAACAAGCAGTACACGATACATCAACCGTGAAAAAAAATGCAATAGACAAATGATCAAGGAAAAATAGATGCGTACAAAGAAGTGATGTCCGACTAGATAATGTCGAAAAGTGAATTAGAAGTGATTTTATTTGTGCACAACTTTGTGACTAATTAAAATTTGCGAAAACAAAACTCGGAGCATATGCAATGCAAATTACGTTTTCTAATGTTCCAAGGCTGAAGTCATCAGGTCAGATCACCGAGATATAACTTGAAACGTTCCGGGGTTTCAAGGGCGCATCGACTGCACTGGTCATACAGCACTTGAAACGTCCCAAAAATGCACGTCTCGCAGGCGCTCTGGAGGCTGAAACACCGACTAAGGTGAAGTAAAAATGGCTAAACCAGGGCAATTTTGCACAGTGATTTCGGATCATAGAGTAAATAAACGTGATTTTGATTTGAAGTTATGGAAAATTTGTTATTTTTTTCGTCTAAATTATCGAAGAAGAGTAAAACATTCAGCTTCGGACTGGTGACATTCATCACCTTTCTCTGAGCATATGTCACGAAAATCGTCAACTTCTGCGGTTCATCACATATTTATTGGTACTTGACCTTGATTTTATCTAGGTTAAGTCTTCAGCTAATATGTTAACGATATTGAAGCACAAAATCGTAGTTTTCATCGTGTTGCTTCACGATCCGAGTCCAAAGACTACGGCGGAAACCGGGTGACCGCTACAGCCCGACATTGACTTGCTTAACCTGAACTGGAAGGCCACATAAGAGGTAGATAGTAACGTTCTGAGTAACTATGAGAGTTCCAGGATGGAGCTACATCATACCGTTTACTACATTCTGTACCTATCGTCGATCAAAAGTTCGTAGTGGGTCGAGAGACAGTCGAATTGACCTCCCCAAACACTGAGGGTCAATTCAGAGAACTCGCTCATTTTGTACCCAGATGTCAAAGATGAAAGTTGGCCTGTCTTGGCCATGACCTGATGTGTCTTGATGGGACCTGAAGATGCTTGTTGCTACGATTGAACCTTTCGGATGAGAGTTCGAATGGCAGAACATGCAATTTATGGAACAAGGAAACAAAGAGGAAGAAGAAAAAACCAATGGGTCTGAGGAAATAACACAACACGTTTGGCAATATGTTTGCTTGACCGAATTTTTTTTTGTGTTTCGGGCAACACAAAACGTTAAATGTGAAACCGTCTGAATTAAATAAAACTCGACGGTGACTTACGAACTACAATGTGATCAAGACAATCGCATATGTCTTGGTTCCGAAGATAGGTGGCTTGAAACTACAGCTATGCCCCCCCCCCCCGCCCACACAAACATAATTTACGCCAAGATTAAAAAACAACTACATACTCCGATCGGCACCAAACTAATATAAATACAGCCGGCAGGCGGTACTATCTGACCCCCCCCCCCACCAGCTGACCACAGCAGGCGGTACTATCTGAAACTCCCCACCAGCCGACCACAGCAGGCGGTACTATCTGAAACTCCACCACCAGCCGGTACTATCTGAAACTCCCCCCACCAGCCGACCACAGCAGGCGGTACTATCTGAAACTCCCCACCAGCCGACCACAGCGGCGGTACTATCTGAAACTCCCCCACCAGCCGACCACAACAGGCAGTACTATCTGAAACTCCACCACCAGCCGGTACTATCTGAAACTCCCCCCACCAGCCGACCACAGCAGGCGGTACTATCTGAAACTCCCCCACCAGCCGACCACAGCAGGCGGTACTATCTGAAACTCCCCCACCAGCCGACCACAACAGGCAGTACTATCTGAAACTCCACCACCAGCCGGTACTATCTGAAACTCCCCCACCAGCCGACCACAGCAGGCGGTACTATCTGAAACTCCTCCACCAGCCGACCACAGCAGGCGGTACTATCTGAAACTCCCCACCAGCCGACCACAACAGGCAGTACTATCTGAAACTCCACCACCAGCCGGTACTATCTGAAACTCCCCCCACCAGCCGACCACAGCAGGCGGTACTATCTGAAACTCCCCCACCAGCCGACCACAGCAGGCGGTACTATCTGAAACTCCCCCACCAGCCGACCACAGCAGGCGGTACTATCTGAAACTCCCCCACCAGCCGACCACAGCAGGCGGTACTATCTGAAACTCCCCCACCAGCCGACCACAACAGGCAGTACTATCTGAAACTCCACCACCAGCCGGTACTATCTGAAACTCCCCCACCAGCCGACCACAGCAGGCGGTACTATCTGAAACTCCCCCACCAGCCGACCACAGCAGGCGGTACTATCTGAAACTCCACCACCAGCCGGTACTATCTGAAACTCCCCCACCAGCCGACCACAGCAGGCGGTACTATCTGAAACTCCTCCACCAGCCGACCACAACAGGCAGTACTATCTGAAACTCCACCACCAGCCGGTACTATCTGAAACTCCCCCACCAGCCGACCACAGCAGGCGGTACTATCTGAAACTCCCTCACCAGCCGACTACAGCAGGCGGTACTATCTGAAACTCCCTCACCAGCCGACTACAGCAGGCGGTACTATCTGAAACTCCCTCACCAGCCGACCACATCAGGCGGTACTATCTGAAACTCCTCCACCAGCCGGTACCATCTGAAACTCCTCCACCAGCCGACCACAGCAGGCGGCACTATCCGAAACTCAGTGAGCGTCCAGCTCCGTCAGCGCGCCCATATCTTACCCTTCTCGTCAGTGTCGAAGCGCATCTTGTGCTTGGAGCGCTTCTTCTGCTCCAGCCTGTCCGCCTCGGCGTTGACGGTGTCGAACACGGTCTCGGCAACCTCGTTCTGCCAGCGCTCAGAAATCACCAGCGGGAAGTTCTTGTACAGGTCCTGATCCTGCTCAGTTAGCTGCAGGGGCAGACGGGACACGGGTCACCATAGTTCGCCAGCATGTCAAAATCGGGTTATCAACACGGACCGGTCATCTCACCAACACGGCCATCAACCAACACGGTCAGGTCATCAACAGGAGCGGAACAAGTCACCAATAGGGAACAGGTCACCGTCATCCACAGAGAAATCAACAGGTCACCATCATCAACAGCTTACCAACAGGTCACCATCATCTACAGATCATCAACAGGTCACCGCCATCCACAGGTCATCAACAGTTTACCAACAGGTCACCGCCATCCACAGGTCATCAACTGCCGTCAGGAGCTTACCAACAGATCACAAACAGGGCCAGCAGAGCTATCAGCTGGGACAAACTATGACCGAAGAATGACTGGCTGCGGGCTTAAGGGCGCGCCGACTGCAAGGTCATTTAGCGTCCATGTGACCGATGAATTATGGGTTATGTGGGCTTAAGGGCGCGCCCACAAGGTCATTTAGCGTCCATGTGACCGATTAATTATGGGTTATGTGGGCTTAAGGGCGCGCCGACTACAAGGTCATTTAGCGTCCATGTGACCGATGAATTATGGGTTATGTGGGCTTAAGGGCGGGCCAACTACAAGGTCATTTAGCGTCCATGTGACCGATTCATTATGGGTTATGTGGGCTTAAGGGCGCGCCGATTACAAGTTCATTTTGTGTCCATGTGACCGATGAATCGGTCACATGGACATTCACCGGCACCACACTACATCGGCCGTGCCCCAGGGTATTTCGCCACGACACCCAGACCATGCGGAGGGGAATGGCTTCCACAGGACATCTCTACTATTAATTATCGTACAATTTCGATAAAGCCGAGGTTATTGAGAAATTCAATTCATGCTGTCTCTGAACGTTGAGCTCATTTGCTTTGAACGATCTATAACTCGCACTAAGCTTCGAAGGAGCTTGTCTTCGAGTCGGTCCCACCGCAGTTACACGTATGAATAAATAAGTGAAACAGGTCAACTATAGTCGGAGCGATACGAGTCAGTATAAGAAATAATTCATTAGAAAAGTAACAGGCGATACTGACCACATTGAGCGAAGATTGGGGGTGATATACGCTATCATAGAGAGCACGTACCTATCTACAGCATCAGTCTTCATTATACGGATGTCAAGTTATGCAAATACTTGTATGGGGGTGGGGGGGGGGGGGCAGGAAAAATTACTGGATCAGGCCATGAGACAACATCATTGAGGAACCCGACTAAATGGCCCCATGCTTAATATGAAAACGGTGCGGGAACGATGCACGGAAATACAAATCAAAACCCATGCTTGAGCAGCAGCATACCCGCAGTTTGCACGGGACTGAGAGGGAGGGACTTGGTCTAGCTGACCGAGTGGTTTCTTTCATGCTATGTCCGCCCGAACTAGATGATATGCCAGCAAAATGCATGAACTATATGAAATGAGACGCATGCCAAGTAGTACGTACAATACCACACTATCGTACAGGTTTGTTCGGACCAACATACATTCGCTTATCCAACCCAAATCCCTTTCGCAAGCTGTTCAGATGTCCAACATCATTGCTAGGTTACAAATGCCTTAACCTGCGCCGTTTCTCTGGTCAGATCCCCACACCCAATCTAAGGGAGGGGTCACAACCCCCCCCCCGTCTAACATCCAAACTAAGCTTTGCACGAAAACGAGCCGGGTACCATCTGAAAGACCTCGACGAATAGAGTCCAAAAAAATGTTTTTATTTTATCATTGTGAAAACCAAAAATATCGGCTCTTGAGAAAATCGACTGTTGAAAAACATTTTATATCGACATATTAGGGTAGTTTGGATAGCGAAATGCAACTTTGACGCTATTTAGGTTTCGAAAACACGAAATAAGGCGTACAATAGCAATGTCTGCATATGATTAACCCACATTGCGCATCTTATCATGACTTAACCTCAGGCCACTTGGCCAAGATCAACTTGGCCAAGGTGTTGTATACCTGCCTGATAGCATAATACTTGAATCTCAGCATGCATGCCGGTGATGTGCAGTTTAGCCTACCGATAGTACAGCAGAACACCAAAGGATGTTGTCACAGGCTACTTGTATTTTCACCAAGCATTTTATTTCAACTATATTCTGCACCGTTCTTCACAGGAGACAAGGATGCAATCTGAACTGCAAAAGGAACTAATTGGCTTAGATATGAGTATATGTTTTGACTGCTGAACATGCTTTTGCATTGCGCTTGGGACTATGGAAGATTTCTTTACTGAACATTACCGAAAGGCACCAGGTTGTTCTTGTTGTTATTGGAGTTTAGGGGCGCATCAACTGCCTAGGTTATACAGCGCCCAAGAAGGCCACCAGGTGCCCATCAGCATATGCTATTAAGGATTACAGAGATATAGGACGTCAACGTTGTACTTAGCTGCGACTTTCCCAAAATGTCAGTCGTATTAAGAAATGATTGGACGACCATTGCCAGTATGACAATGTTTGTTTTCATTGCCATTGCCAGAACGGCGATGTTCGTTTTCATTGCCAGAATGACAATATTTGTTTTCATTGCCAGAATGACAATATTTGTTTTCATTGCCATTGCTAGTATGGCGATGTTCATTTTCATTGCCATTGCCAGTATGACGATGTTCGTTTTCATTGCCATTGCCAGTATGACGATGTTTATCCTCATATTGGCTTGGCTTGATGACATTGTAGGGGTGTCGGAGAATATGGCTAAACTAGGATATTATCCTATCTTTCGATCTTTTCTTCCGTACAGCGTTGTAAAACCTCGTCTATCCTTCCCAACACCCCTGTCAAAATAACGGCGATGATCTTTTAGTGAAGAACTGAGACAACCATCCACACTTACAACGCCACAGGTGGCCGCGCAAGCGCTACAAAGACATATTGCGTACAAAAGGTGACAATCGCTCTCATAGGGTGGGTACGGACCGGCCTCCGCCTTCTCCTTGACTTAGTCGCATGGCGTCAGATCGTTGTTGCTGCCATTGCCAGATCAGTGTTGCTGTCATTTCCTACTCGTCGTCGGGAGCACGCTTCACCGATACCGTAATACATCGACCGCCGCAAGTGTATCATGTCCATCTTTAACCACTTCTGTGGTGGTTGCGCGCCTACCGTTTTGTAGATCCGACACAGCACAACAGCATCGTACCACGACGTCGGACGATGGCACCAACACACCTTGATGCCCTTGGTGTCCTCCTCATCGAACGAGCCGATGTCGAAGGCGTCGGCGGCGTTGACCTCGCCTCTGGGCGGCACCAGCGGCGGTGGGTATCGCTGCAGGTACACCTGCTGCCAGTCCAGGTCGCGGAAGAAAGGGTGCTCCTTCAGCTCGTCAGATCTGCACGGTCAGAGTAGTCGGCTGTAAAGCGCGGTCACGTGGCAAGCACCGGTCCCGGGACCAGCCACAGGACCAGCCGTAGGACCAGCTGTAGGACCAGCCGTAGGACCAGCCACAGGACCAACCACAGGGCCAGCCACAGGACCAGCCGCAGGACCAGCCACAGGACCAGCCGTAGGACCAGCCACAGGACCAACCACAGGACCAGCCACAGGACCAGCCACAGTAGGACCAGCCACAGGACCAGCCACAGGACCAACCACAGGACCAGCCACAGGGTCAGCCACAGGACCAGCCGTAGGACCAGCCACAGGACCAGCCACAGGACCAGCCGTAGGACCAGCCACAGGACCAGCCACAGGACCAGCCACAGGACCAGCCGTAGGACCAGCCGTAGGACCAGCCACAGGACCAGCCACAGGACCAGCCACAGAACCAGCCGTAGAACCAACCGTAGAAACCAGCCACAGGACCAGCCACAGGGCCAGCCGTAGAACCAGCCACAGGACCAGCCACAGGACCAGCCACAGAAACAGCCGTAGAACCAGCCACAGGGCCAGCCACAGGACCAGCCACAGGACCAGTCACAGGACCAACCGTACGACCAGCCACAGAACCAGCCACAGGACCAGCCACAGGACCAGCCGCAGGACCAGCAGCAGAACCAGCCACAGGACCAGCCACAGGACCAGCCACAGGACCAGCCACAGAACCAGTCACAGGACCAACCGTAGGACCTGCCACAGAACCAGCCACAGGACCAGCCGCAGAACCAGCCGTAGGACCAGCCACAGGACCAACCACAGGACCAGCCACAGGACCAACCACAGGACCAGCCACAGGACCAGCCACAGGACCAACCACAGGACCAGCCACAGGACCAGCCACAGGACCAACCACAGGACCAGCCACAGTACCAGCCACAGGACCAACCAGAGGACCAGCCACAGGGCCAGCCACAGGACCAGTCACAGGACCAGCCACAGGACCAGCCGCAGGACCAGCCACAGAACCAGCCGTAGAACCAGCCACAGGACCAGCCGTAGAACCAGCCACAGGGCCAGCCACAAGACCAGCCACAGGACCAGCCACAGGGCCAGCCACAGGACCAGCCGCAGGACTACCAACAGGACCAGCCGTAGAACCAGCCGTAGAACCAGCCGTAGAACCAACCACAGGACCAGCCGTAGGACCAGCCACAGGACTAGCCACAGGACCAGCCGTAGAACCAACCATAGGACCAGTCACATAAAAAAACTGTGGTACCACAGACTACCGCACGCTGCAGGACCACACAAGAGACGTGCACACAAGAGATGTGCACACAAGAGATGTGCACACAAGGTAGGTGCATACAAGCTAGATGTATACGAGATAGGTGCACACAAGAGACGGGCACGCACGAGACATGTACACAAGGCAGGTGCACACAAGAGGCGGGCACACGAGACATGTACACAAGGCAGGTGCACACAAGAGGCGGACACACACGAGACATGTACACAAGGCAGATGCACACAAGAGACGGGCAAGAACGAGACATGTACACAAGGCAGATGCACACAAGAGACGGGCACGCACGAGACATGTACACAAGGCAAGTGCACACAAGAGGCGGGCACACACGAGACATGTACACAAGGCAGGTGCACACAAGAGACGGACACACACGAGACATGTACACAAGGCAAGTGCACACAAGAGGCGGGCACACACGAGACATGTACACAAGGCAGGTGCACACAAGAGACGGACACACACGAGACATGTACACAAGGCAAGTGCACACAAGAGGCGGGCACGCACGAGACATGTACACAAGGCAGGTGCACACAAGAGACGGACACGCACGAGACATGTACACAAGGCAGATGCACACAAAATACTCGAGATATGCATGTGTACCTATCACTACCCCACATATATACAATACATGCATATATTGTATATATGTGGGGTAGTGAAATGGTAGCGTAATGCATACATGCATTATATATACATTACATAGACATTAGCTATGTGGTAAGAATTGCATTAAACACCTGTCGCCCTCTTGAAGCATTTGATAGCGACGATGCCGTTGCTTTTATGGAATACAAGATCGCTACAAAGGTTCCTGTTCAGGGCACGTCACAAAGGATAGAACATTCATGTCACGCACCGCTTCATCTACACAGAGCGTTAGACTGAGGCCAGCTGGAATCTCCCATCGTAGATTGCTAGTGGTTTGGACCGTACGGCAGCTGCTGCAGAGGCCTCACCCCTTGCCGAGGCAGCCGAGCCTCTTGTCGACGTCTCGCTGCAGCAGACCCTCCAGCAGCGCGCGCAGCTCTCCCGAGAACGTCTCCGGCAGCTCCACGTTCATCGTCAGCGTCATCCGGTCGATCTCATGCTTGTCCTAGAACAAGCATGGGCCGGTCAGTATGATGCCATTTGATGGTCACCGGCAAATTTTACGTGATTGTGTTGTAGCAAATATGGTAAACTTAATAGCATACAATAGTAGTTCGGCTAATCTCGTAGTTGTCCTGCAACATACATGTAGTGAAACACGTGCAATGCAACAGTCACCGCGTGAATAGCAGGCTCACATTGCAACAAACAAACCGCCAAAGTCGTGTTGGTCATTCAAGTCATCGGGTCAATCTCGAACTTGTTCTGTAAAAACCATCCGATCAATCTTGTTCTTGCCCTGCAAGTCATGCTGTCAATCCTGTCCGGTAACAGCCATCCAATGAACCTCGTGATTGTCCCGAATAACTACCTAATGGCGTTTGCTTTCAATGTGGCGCAGCGGGTAACTGGTCAAACTCACGTCTGACCTACAACTGCCCGGCCGATCTCGTCGATAAATCAGCCATCGCTAGCTGCCTGGTCTAGCCGATGATCAGGTCGCTCCAGCAGCGTTCGATTCACATTCATCATTCCGGACGCCACCAGTAGCAATCTGTCCGACAACCATGACCCTGCACGGCCGTGACCCTGCACGGCCGTGACCCTGCACGGCCATGACCCTGCACGGCCGTGACCCTGCACGGCCATGACCCCGCACGGCCATGACCCTGCACGGCGCGACCTCAGAGCCGCAGACGCGCCACGTCGTCAACAGAGCGGACACGATGACGGCCAACACGCCGCCGCCGCAGCGAAACACCCCTACAGCTGCCACATCCCGTACCCGACGACTTCTGACAACCAGTTCCATGAACTGAACAGCCCACGCTTACTGCACGGATTATCGGAAACACCCACCCTTACTGCACCGATTGTCGGAAACACCCACACTTACTGCACGGATTATCGGAAACACCCACACTTACTGCACGGATTATCGGAAACACCCACACTTACTGCACGGATTATCGGAAACACCCACACTTACTGCACGGATTATCGGAAACACCCACACTTACTGCACGGATTATCGGAAACACCCACACTTACTGCACGGATTATCGGAAACACCCACACTTACTGCACGGATTATCGGAAACACCCACACTTACTGCACAACGCGAGCGTCTGGCACGCACTTCGCAGAGCGGCAGGAGCCCAGTCACACTAGCCATGATGTGTTCGTGATGGTCCCATCGGCGCCAGAAGCCGCAGTCACAGTAGCTATGTGTTCGTGATGGTCCCGTCAGCTCGATGCCGGCCATGGCTATTGGACAATCGTCAACAGTGGCCGATCCCACGACGCTCATAGACCCTGGCCGGCAATGCGCCACGCCAACAGACGCTGCACCAACGGAACAATCCTGCAGCGAGCACCAACTGGGAACCATCCTACAGCGAGCACCAACTGGGAATCATCCTACAGCGAGCACTCGCGAGTCGACACTCGCACGCCGCCGCTGCCATCTCCCGAAACGGCCGCTGCACCCAGGCGACTCGGCAAATCCGGCCAGCCTGCCATCGGCTGCCACAGTCTGCCATCGGCTGCCATTGGCGACCCCAGTCTGCCATTGGATGCTAGTCTACTATTGGTGGCCACAGCCTGTCATTGGAGTGTCATTGGCAGTCAGTCTATCACTGGAGGCCAGTCTACCACTGGAGGCCACAGTCTACTACTGGAGGCCACAGTGTTGGTTGGTTGGCTATTGGTTTTACGACACATCGACCGTTGAGTCATGTAGCGTCGCCAATCTCTCACGCCGATTGGCCGCGGGCGAAGAGTAGCGCCAGGTGAGACTCGAACCCACGACCCTTCGATCGTGAGACGGGCAACTTACCCCTAGACTACTCATCCTCGAGACCACAGTGTACTATTGGCAGCCACAGTCTACTATTGGTGGCCACAGTCTGCCATTGGCGGCTGCGGCTGCGCTGTAAAAACGCACCACCACATACGTGGTCACAAGAAACGCTGAGCCACGCTGATGTGGCCGCAGGAAGGCACGGTCACACTCGGCTGACAGGAAGATAACGGAGGGTGTCGCTGATGAGGCCACAGGAAGCCACAGACAAGCCCGACCGGCAGCCACATAACGGAGGGTGTCGCTGATGAGGCCACAGGACCAGGGGGTCGCTGATGAGGCCACGAGACAAGCCCGACCGGCAGCCACATAACGGAGGGTGTCGCTGATGAGCCAACGCAGACCGGCAGCCACATAACGGAGGGTGTCGCTGATGAGGCCACAGGAAGCCAAGCCCGACCGGCAACGAAAACCGGCAGCCACATAACGGAGGGTGTCGCTGATGAGGCCACAGGAAGCCACAGACAAGCCCGACCGGCAGCCACATAACGGAGGGTGTCGCTGATGAGGCCACAGGAAGCCACAGACAAGCCCGACCGGCAGCCACATAACGGAGGGCGGCGCTGATGTGGCCACAGGAAGCCACAGGCAAGCCCGACCGGCAGCCACATAACCAAGGGCCCCAATTGGGCACCAATCGTCTGTCGCAGTTCCCAAGCCGTCGTTCATTGCCGTGGCAATGCTTAAATTAAGATGTCCTGTGCCTGTCCTGTGCCAATAGTCCCTTAATCAGCCCCCAGCTTCTCGGTAGCTGGGCAGGAAACATCGGAAGAATACTGTTTGGTTAGCGCGAAAAGGATATATTCCGGAGTACAAACAGCCAGGGGCAATCTAACTTCGTGGCAGCACGAAAACTAGGCAACAAAACACGACGAAACTCGTGCTAACTTTTCCTCCCTGCAACTTTTGTTGCGGGCTAAAAACCCCGGGTGGTGAGACAAACATTCACATCATACGCCTGCCTCTGCTGAAGGCACTTACGACGTGATGGTACTCAGCAGACGACCAGACCGTCACCAGTTTGGACGACCGTCATCCTCATGAGCCCGGCGAGTGCATGACTACGGCAGTACTCAGGTCATCACGGACCTCACGAGACCCCTACTTCAAGAACACATCCCCACCCCTTCCCAGATCACGCCATTGGTAGAGCGGACCCGCGGCTCTGCACTATAGTGCGCCGGAATTGCAATGCTAAAATAATGGTCTTTCGCTGGGTGTGAGATGTCGACACGAATACGGTAGATTGTTGAAATTCGCCAAAGAAACAAAGTCCCTTACAATACTTGTAAGTCCTAGCTTAATTCTGGCCAATAGCGTACTTGTGCAACTTTGCGTTTGCTTCGAGGCATATATACTATAGGGATACCTACCAACATTAGCATCATATATCGATGATAACGATGACAATGTCTATGCCATCAACTGGCATTGTATAGCAGAGCACATCACTTGATCATCCTTTTAGCTGGAATTGTTCTACGAGATGTTCGCGTATCGAGATCCGTAACTGTGAGCACAACCATGATACGTATAAGCGACATACTGTTAGAAATGAGGCATGCATACTTCATGAGCACACATCAAGAAGCACGACGTCGATACTTCTTTGAGAAGGATGTCGATTCGGTGTTCAGAAGTGGTTAGTTAGTTAGTTAGCTTGGCTTTAGGGCGCATCGACTTAATTGGTCATGTAGCACCCAGTTCAGAAAGTGGTACATCTCATGCTACTTCATGAACACGCTAGCACTGAGTCGTCGTCATAGTCTTTATTGCGTATCGGAATTAGTCGCCTGTGCAGTAGCTCAAAAGCGCGGAAAACAATGTTTGTTACAACCTGAGAAGCTTGGCTTACGCACTGCGGACAGGTTGGATACAGCAGAGTTAAATTGGAGCAATGATACCTCAGGAGGCAGACTAACTTAGCAGGGGGCAACCACAACCTGTTCTTCGTTACCACTTGTGGTCCTTTGCACCCTCGGAACAACTCCACTTCCATACCGCAGTCCACTGCGTCACGCAGCGGTCGGCTACTTTGCAGAGGTAGCTTCGTCCTGTGTCCACGCAGTCAGCTAGTGGAGTCATGCCGGCTGCTCAACACCCCGACGGAGACGGCACCTGCCGTGTCAGCTGGCACTCACTTTCAACAGGCAATACCTGTTCTGCCGAGGGCGCCGCGTTCCTGTCTATACACCATTGGGTTCAGTTGTCATAGCTGAGTTGGCTGGGTCGATGCACCTATTCGTCTACTCATTGTTCAGTGCAGGGCTGGCCGAGTAATTTGTCTGCCCAGCGGTCACGTCATGTAATTTCGTAAAATTGCCCACGGTGTGGCTTTTCAGATTCCATATCAATCGCACCATCGTCAATACACATCAATGCACGCAGGATCCGGCTGCATGGATCGATATATCTAACACTGCGGCGCTGCAACAGGGCTGGCACTGCCCTGTCGGAAGTGCCGGGCGATCCCATCTCGGAACGCCATAGGTGACGGGGCTGGCGGGACGGACGGAGACAGGTGGTTCCACACGGCGGTGGCCCGGTCAGGCAAGGTCCTCTGGCTGGATGCCAGCCCACATCTGGGGAGGTGTAGGTCGCCAGCCAGTAATGTACGCGTTTCACGCTGGGAGACTTCAGCCCGCCTACGGAACAATGAGGGGATCGCAGGCGGCCGGCGAGGCTCATTCAGTGTGAAACGCGTACACCTCCACGGCGTCGGCTCTCTGAGCTATGATCGATACGCGCCCATCGTTACCAGCAACGGAGTGACATGCGCACTGCGTCCTCCCCCCCCCCCCCATCAACGAGCAGCGAAAAATGGATGACTTTTTTATTTTGTGTACGTGGCAAAGCGGCGGCGTCACTCCGCATAGAGGGGACGAGTGGTCTGGGGGTAAGATGCTCGTCTCACAATCGAAAGGTTGTGGGTTCGAGTCTCACCTGTCGCTACTCTTCGCCCGCGAGCAATCGGCGTGAGAGATTGGCGACGCTACATGACTCAACGGTCGACGTGTCGTAAAACCAATAACCAACCAACCAACCAATCACTCCGCATAGACAGGCAGCAACTGAGATGTGGAAAGACGAAGGCATAGACTTCGGAGTTTAGGGGCGCATCGACTGCGTCGGTCATGCAGCAAGGCATATACTTCGAGCATTTTGAGAATATTCTTGGTGAAGCGATGCCTAAAGCGAAGCGAAGAAATGCAACGGAAGTCAGACTTCCGTTGCATTTCTTCACCACTTTTCCTATGTGTGCTTCCAGATTGTACGGTCGATGACGACGCCAGGAATTTTGCTGTTCAGGGAACCGCAGATTTCGGTTCCAGAAACAAGGAGCAGATTTTGATCCCTTTTGGCGGAATGCTTGGCTCCTAGCAACATCAATTCCGTTTTTCCTCAGTTGATTTTCAATGAACGATCTGAAACTACGCCTGAAGTTGGGATATATTCCCTTCGATCCGGAGCTCGAGCGCCTCTGAAATTTTGTTCGTCAGGAAGCGCGTGATCTAATTGCGTGTCGTCAGCGTATGAGCATCATCAGCTGTATGTCGTCAGCGCATGAGCAGCATCAGCTGTATGTCATCGGCGTATGAGCATCATCAGCTGTGTGTCGTCAGCGTATGATCATCATCAGCTGCGTGTCGTCAGCGTATGAGCATCATCAGCTGTATGTCGTCAGCGTATGAGCATCATCAGCTGCGTGTCGTCAGCGTATGAGCATCAGCTGCGTGTCGTCAGCGTATGAGATGACGTGGGCGAGCGCAACGAAATGTGGAAAGTCATTTACGAAGAAGAGATAACCGGACCGAGAATCGATCCTTGCGGGAAGCCATGGGTCACCGGCAAAATTTTCGTACAGCCACGGGCCACTTGACTCCGCCCATCGAGGTAGCGGTTGAGCCACGAGCAGTCAGCCGCTCCAGGTCAGTTTGGTTCGCAGGACGCTGTGATCGATGCTGTCGATGCCTTGGATGTCGATCGCCTCTAGCGACGCAATTTCCCCGTTGTAGATGTTGCGATACAGCCACTCGACATCATCGACCATCGCATCGCCCGTAGAGCGGTGGGGCCGGAAGGCATATTGCGCCAGGCTAGTCAGACAGTGTTTGTGCAGACACGCGGAGAGTTGGCCACATACGATCTTTTCATTTTTGGGGGACATGACGGATAACAGAGCGATTGTCCTATTGCTACTGGACACGGCGGGATCTCCAGACTTTAGCATCGGCACGATAAAGGCTGCCTCCCAGGCGCTCCAAAACAAACCGGAGAAGAGTGAAAGGATTACCAGCTGTAGCAGCAGCGGTCCTATCGCAGTAAAGCAACGCTGGACCGCCTGAATCGAAACACCGTCCAGTCACAGAGCACGGCAACTGCTCGCGCTACGGACAGCCGATGATAGTTCTGACAGCATCAGTGTGTAGAGCCGAACGCAGTCGAGCACACGATGGGCGGTCTGGGGTGCGGTTGCCAGCGTCAGCTCTGGAGGTCAGCCGCTATGCGTGGACTGACAGCTGTGAAGTACTCGCTAAAGTCACCTGCTTTCTTCGTTTTGTTGTTGTAATCAGCTGGAGGTCTTGAGGCGGTCCGGACGGCGTTCATTGTGAAAGGTTTCAAGCCTGGCCAGAGTTAATTTCGCTGCCATGCCGTCAGCTAGCCACAGATAAGCTCACGTCTCGCCACGACTACCCGGCTCTTCGCCACGCTACAGGCTCTCAAAGTCGACGTGAGACTCAGATGTCTCCAGACTGCGCCAGACGTCGCGAGCGTCGTCGTACCCCACGATCAGCTACAAAACAATCACTTAGACGACTTGTGTCTGCCTGAGACATGGCTGAATCGGAACATCATACTCATTTCTCGTACTTTCGGGACACAGTATCGTCAGATCCGGCAGAGTGGGGCGAGTCAGTGGGGATGCCGCCATCACTTTGCGAGACGAAATCAAGTAGAAGAGACTGATTATGCCGGACAGCGCGCCTCTCGAGACGCTGTGGCTCTCGGCGATGTGGCCCGGCTGCCGACCAGTCACCCCCGGAGTTGTCCACCGCCCACCATCTAGTCGTGGGCCAATCACCAGTCTTGACCAACTGCGGGAGCAGCAAACTGCAAACAAGCCTGTCTACCTCATGGGCGATGTCAACTTTAACATCACCACTCCAGATGCTCCGGACGTCAGGTGGTACCTGACGCCACTTGCGGAAATGAACGTACTCCAGCTCGTCGGCCGGCCGACTTTCCTCAGGACAATGGCTGGAACGGCGCTGGATCACATCACCAGCATTTGCGACGACCTGCTCACCGTCAACATCCTCACCGATGTCAGCAGCGACCATCAGCCCGTCGTGCTTTGTGCTGCGGTGGGGCGGGTCCGCAGGCCGTCCAGGAAGCGCGCCTGCCGCAACTAGGGGCGTGCGGACTGCATTTTTTGTTGTTGTAGATACCAAAAGGGAGTGCAGAGTATATCTCTCTGGAACTGTATACATTAAAAAAATGTCCTGGCAGCCGCTGGATGTCGCATTGCCGTGCAAGGACGCGGTCGTGGCTTTGGTGAGTGATGCCGTAATATTTTGAAGTTTGAATCGGATTTTGAGATGCTGGCAGAATCGAAATCCAAAATATCGAATGGCAGTGGTGTACCAAAGAGGAGAAAAGAGGGAAATTCCCCCTCTGACTTGAGAGCTGGTGGCCCTCAAGGAATCGCGCCGGGGCTTGGCAAAATTGCGTGGGGCTCCCGAAAAATCACGATTGGATCCCTCCGAAATCACGCAGGGGCCCAAAAAAATCGCACCGGAATCCGAAAAAAACAATGAAATCGGGATTTTAAAAAATCCGGGCCAGAAAAATCATACTGTGCTCCCCCCCCCCCCCCCCAATCTTGCCAAAGTTCCCTCAAGACTGATGTTATCCCGAAAGGAATGTGCCGGGACTAAGAATCAAGCCGGATTCCCCACAAATCGCGCGAATGATCCCGAAAACGGCGTTGGGTACCGAGATAAACGTGCCGGGGTGCATTTATGAACGACAACCTCGAAAAATCACGCCGGGAACTAAAAAGAAACATGGTGCAGACGACATAAGATCGCACCAGAATCCGCAAAAAAATACACCGGGGATCCAATAATGATGATTATTGGGGTTTTAGGGTGCGTCAACCCTAGTGGGTTATATTGCACCCATAACAAGCTTGCTTAATCGCACATCAGATTGTCACTTAGAAGAGCGCTTAACAACATATCTGGGGAAGCAAATTATAAGCTAGGAAGGTGTGCATATTACTTCAAATCCTATCTCTGCAAGGAAGCACAAAACTGCTCTGTTTTGTATAAATCGGGAATCATTTCCCAACAAGTCGTCCAACTTCAGAGTATTAGAATCATATCCGAAGTGACGCATACGTTCTTCCGTATATGCTGGGCACGCCACCAGCACATGGTGCACAGTCAGCGCGGCATTACACCTCACACATTTCGGCCTTTCTTCCCCGCACAATAAATACCTAAGCTAGAGTGGCTAGGGTGTGACCAACTGGGGATCCAATAAAAACCGTTGATCTGCAGTCATCCATGTGGTCAGCCGCGAAGTAGGTCCCGGGGTCAGTCGTAAGATGGTGTGGTCCGAGCAGCTATGAATCTGCAGGGCAGATGACCCTCGCACCGGTCTAAGATGGCAGACCCTCGCTTGTGCCAGTTTCCATTATCAGCTGTGGCTAGGTGTTCCCGCTCTTGGATGCAGCATTGGTACTCAGGTGTATGCTCATATGTTGAGTGTCCAACACGTGCACATCGTTATACCAGCCGTGGCGGATCGACCACTGCACTGTGGTTCTGTCAACAGCACTGCAGTTCTGTGAGTGTTCTTTGTCCCCATGAGTGCTGTTTCCGTTACCAGGGTTAATGACAAATTATGGGTTTCGTGCCAGTGTTGTGCAAAATCTACCACTGCGACAGCCCCAGCGGGGATAAAAACGCTTATCCATGGATGCAATGTAATGCGTGGTTTGAGAACATGTCACAGCATTTGATGGTTGCAGTCTGCACGGAAATAAACACAGAATGGCCTCATGGACATGGACACCTTGTCATGTCGTTAGCAGTCGAATGTGTTGATGCTACCCTTGTTGTATGCTTTTCACGCGTTAATGTACTTGGTACTGGGTTCGAGCAGCGTGTTCCTTTCCCACCAATGCACTGCGTTTTAGCAAACACTGCGCAGCTGTTGCATAGCTTTCAATCAGGAGTGAAAGGTCTGTGTTAATGTTCTATTCCCAAAGGCGCAGCCAAGGGGGCCACCCCTCCCTTAGCAACCAAAAATGCGCCGTATAAAACAAGCAATTGAGATTTTCACTATTAAACAGCAAATATATTCGACACCCTCCGCGCTCCGAAAGCGTTCTGCTTCATTCAACAATTTTTTGTTCGCCCCCCACCCCCCTTAACAAAAATCCTGGGTGCGCCACTGATCAACATACACAATGTTATTTCAATGACATTGCACGTCAAACTTACCATAACGCAGGCATCAAATTCTGGGCCGAAGGATGGCATTTCCAGTTGCTTCCTGGGTAGACAATAATGCTTTGACATGCGCTCGTGACGTCACGATTCGTCGCCTGCTTGGTTGGAAATTGTTCAGTCAGCTGCCGTATTCCTTCAATGACAAACTACGCCAATCATAACCAAGGACGAGGCGACGTCATGAAAATGGCGAGTGTCGGCGAAAACCTGCCAACTGGGCTATCGCTTCTGAACCATGTCGGCGTCCCAGTAAAAAATAAATGACGGACGTGACGGAAGTCTCATTCTGTCAGCCCGAATATGAAGATATTTCGGTTACCGGCTCGCAGATTTGCATGTGGTACTGTCTGGTATGAGTACAGGTGCAACCAGCTTATCATAAAGCTTCAATTCTGCTCACTTTTTCATGTCGGGATAAAATAATTCATCGTGACATCACGGTAGGTCGCTATGAGCTCGGCTTCCGACCGATCATGGCTTATACCATACGTTTCAGTTTAGCGTGACAAAAAAGGTCAGGAAAATTGAAATATTTGGAAAAGTTTATCGCGACAAAATGTCGCAATAAGTGTCGATAACTCATACACCCACGCCCTTTTCCCCCATCTGCAAAACAAAATATGCGTGCCGACTGCGGGACGAGACCGACTGGGACCGACTGGGACGCCACCTGGGACCGACTGGGACGCCACCTGCCTGGCCTCCGTGCTCCGGCGGCAATGTTCAGCAGACAGAAAGCGCTGCACAGTGTTCAGCAGGCGCTGGGCAGTGTTCAGTGCAGGGCCGGCCGAGTAATTTGTCGCCCACCAGTGTTCAGTGGGCGCTAGGCAGTTTTCCGTGCAGGGCCGGCCGAGTAATTTGTCGCCCACCAGTGTTCAGTAGGTGCTGGGCAGTGTTCAGTGCAGGGCCGGTCGAGTAATTTGTCGCCCACCAGTGTTCAGTGGGCGCTAGGCAGTGTTCAGTGCAGGGCCGGCCGAGTAATTTGTCGCCCACCAGTGTTCAGTGGGAGCTAGGCAGTGTTCAGTGCAGGGCCGGCCGAGTAATTTGTCTTCCCAACAGTGCTCAGCAGGTCCTGCATCTGCCAATCAATGTTCAGTACAGGACCCACCGGGTAAGTTGCCTTCTAATCAACGTCCAGTAGGCGTTGGATAGTATTCAGTGTACTTCAGTATTCAGTCGGTTAATTTGTTTTTCCATCAGCGCTCAGTAGGCGCTGGAGAGTGCTCAGTGCACGACTGTCCGCACAATTTATTTGCCCATTAGTGTTTAGTATGCGCTGGACAGGCGCTGTCTCCGTCCACGGTCTGCGGCCTGCGTCCATGGTCACAGTGGGGATGGCAGGATTTATTTCACCATTCGTCAGTGGGTCGGGCTGGCTGCCACTCATCTGGCGCCGCCTCAGATTGAAAAGTAATCAGATTCCAACCCATCAATGAATCTCACCGGGGCCGCTACATATTTCAACGAACTCATCATTTCTACACGTCCGACGTTTTAATCGCGACATTTTTCTCATATCGCACGTGCCAAAACGACCGCTGGGAGTCGATCGCACGAAGATGCCATTACGGATATCATCCGCAGTCCAGGCTCCCATCGGCAGTCGAGGTGCAGCGAGCCAACGGCCACTGGGGTAAGCGATCCTCAAGGCAATAAATTCAACAAAGGGCCTGACGCTGCGTAATGTGGCAACAAATCTCTCAAAGGTGACAGATCATAGCGAAATCATGCCACGTGTCAGCGACACCGTGCTAAACATGGTGATGGAACAGGAGCTATCAGGAAGACGTCACACGAAAATCCGGATGCAGCACGAAGCCGAAGCCGAATGTAGCACAGCTCCGAGAAGAGAGACTAGGTCCAGGTTAGGTGGCAGAGGTCCCCTAAAAAGACACCACTTTCATGTGGGACGACAAGAGACCCCGGGAGGGAGCACGGGAGTTCATCAGATAATGTACTAGGTCTCGAAAATGAACATCGGATCTAGGCGGAAGAAACAAATGGTACCTGGCGAGTACACATCCAGGGAAGCACGAAGTAATGTGCTGGGAAGGAACACAAAGTCCAGGATAGATGACAAGAATTCCCGGGAAGTAGGATGAGGCACAGGGCGGAAAAAGCTCCAAGAATAAGCTGGAGGACCTCTGGAAGACATTGCATCTGAAGAAACCAAGTTATTCTTCCGTGGCTCCAGGAGTAGATTAATCGATGCTTCGACACGGTTCCGGGGTTGCATCATCCATGGTTTCATCACGCCTAACGTGCTTCTTTTCAGTCAATTTCATGGAACGTCATCATATTGAGACATCAGTGTCTTGATCAGCTGCGCACGCTCGGGACCCGCCACGCCCGATGGCTTACAATACAGCTGAAACTAGCGTGATCGATCCGAGAGGCACCACCACCGAACACCTCACGCCCCAAAGGTAGCGCCACAGATGCACACCAGCGCTTGGCCATAGCCGCAGTCATATCAGCCCACGGAACGAGGGGGAGTGGACGTCTGCCAGTCCGACCATGGCTCCGACGATAACGGCAGTGTGGCAACGGCCATAGAGGGGATAGAGGGCAGAGAGGAGGGAATGTCTGCCAGTCCGACCATGGCTCCGACGATAACGTCAGTGTGGCAACGGCCAGATATAGGGCAGAGAGGAGGGAATGTATGCCAGTCCGACCATGGCTCCGACGATAACGTCAGTGTGGCAACGGCCATAGAGGGGATAGAGGGCAGAGAGGAGGGAATGTCTGCCAGTCCGACCATGGCTCCGACGATAACGGCAGTGTGGCAACGGCCATAGAGGGGATAGAGGGCAGAGAGGAGGGAATGTCTGCCAGTCCGACCATGGCTCCGACGATAACGGCAGTGTGGCAACGGTCATAGAGGGGATAGAGGGCAGCGAGGAGGGAATGTCTGCCAGTCCGACCATGGCTCCGACGATAACGGCAGTGTGGCAACGGCCGGATAGCGGATAGAGGAGAGAAGAGGGGGACGGTGAGTCGATTAACTGAACGTCGATATTCCAGGGCAGCAGAAGATGACGCAGAAGCGCGTCAGGGCAATTCCGCCTGGACTCGGCGTTTCATCGCAAACAGTGGGGGAAACGGTATTGCCCTTACAACGTTTGGACGAGATTGTGACACATTGGAGCAGAAGTGGGTATCTACACTGAAAATGCATCATCAGTTGCACAGATGGCGACTGAACAGTCCACCAGTGCAAACATATGAGGAGACTAGCGTCTGGCTCTGGTTTGGCATCTGCAGCAAACAAGAGGCGTATAACTACAGAAGCGCCTCTTGTTTGCTGCAGGTACCAAACCGGAGCCAGACGCACTGGCCAGCTGGGCCGCCAGTGCGACCGTTCACTCGACCACTGGCGATGACGCTTACCTTTGTCTTGTGTTGCCGGAACGGGCTGTGCCCCTTGAGCAGTTTGTAGAGCATGCACCCCAGACTGAACCAGTCGGCGCTGCTGTCGTACGCCTGACCCTTGGCCAGTACCTCCGGCGCCATATAGCCGTGTGTGCCCCTGTAACGCGACGGTCGGGTCACCACAGCCCATACATCCGCTGTACCTACACAGACACACACACACACGCACAATATATATATATATATATATATATATATATATATATATATATATATATATATATATATATATATCATTAGCGCCATTCAGACTCTGCAACAGCGCTGTCAGAGCCGCCCAGACCGACCACCCAGCACACGTGCGGTAGGGACAGTTCAGGAGCACGGCACTAGTCAGAGCCGCCCAGACCGACCACCCCGCACACGTGCGGTACGGACAGTTCAGGAGCACGGGGCACCAGTCAGAGCCGCCACGACCAACCACCCAGCACACGTGCGGTAGGGACAGTTCAGGAGCACGGGGCACCAGTCAGAGCCGCCACGACCAACCACCCAGCACACGTGCGGTAGGGACAGTTCAGGAGCACGGGGCACCAGTCAGAGCCGCCACGACCAACCACCCAGCACACGTGCGGTACGGACAGTTCAGGAGCACGGCACCTGTCGCTGAGTCGCCGCTGGCTTGACCGCCGTCTACTGAGCACCCCGCCCCGACAATGTGTGTGTAGCTGGGATTTTTGGATGCGTCAGCTGCTTCAGCAATATCTCCCCCATAACAAATATGTTAAAAGTACATCAAGACATAAAACAATGTGTAGAAAAGCGATGGCAGAGAATGCGAGTAAAATACAGGACCAATAAAGGCAATCAAAAACAATGGAGATGGTGCATGGAACATAAGAAGTAAGTCAATTGGTTTAAGCAATGTCAGTTGGGTTCTAAATGAAGATATTGGATGCGCAGTTCACAGTGCTACAAAGGCGACAGGGGGAAGCTACCCTAACCTATTCCCATCATACGAACCACCGGAACATACACACATACGAACAAACATAATACATACATACATACGAACCGGGACATACACTACGTGCACTTCGATGGAGTTGAGTGTCACATGGTCGGCTCAGGTCACTCACACGCTGGCGTGCGGCTTGCGCTTGGAGAAGTCACAGGCCAGACCCAGGTCGGAGATGCGCACGTGACCGTGCTCGTCCAGCAGAATGTTGGCCGGCTTCAGGTCACGGTACACGATGAATCGGCGGTGCATGTGCTCCAGTCCTGACCGCAGGTTATGTCAGGTCAGGTCAGATCATGGTACACGCTGACGGTGCATGTGCTCCAGTCTTGACCACAGGTCATGTAAGGTTAGGTCAGGTCACGGTACACGATAAGTCGTCGGAGCATGTGTTCCAGTCCTGACCGCATGTCAGGTCAGGTCATTGTACACGATCGCAGTGCATGTGCTCCAGTGCTGACCGCAGGTTATGTCATGTCATGTCATGTCACAGTACACGATGGCGGTGCACGTGCTATAGTTCTGACCGAAGATTAAATGTCAGGTTAAGACAGGTCAGGTCATGGTACGCGATCACACTGTAGGTGCTAAGTCCTGGCCGCATGCTAAACATAAGGTCAGGTCAGATCACGATACACGAAATAGCGGCGGTGATTCAGGCCTGGCTGTTGGCTGTCAGGTCCGGTTAGGTCAGGTCGGGTTAGGTTAGGTTAGGTTAGATCATGACTCACGACTTAACACCAGGCGATGGCCAGATTATCACCAATGCAGGGATGAAATTAGCAGCCCAGGGCAAACCCGTCGAAAGACGTAATATTTAGGACTATAAAAACACAATCGATGGTCATTACGCAATGACCACACCCGTCACATCACGTTAACTAAGCAATCACCATTAATGGCGCACCACGGTAATAACGCAATGATTACGCCGGCTACCTCACGTTAACTGAACTATGACGATTAATGGCGTATCACGATAATTACGCAATGATTACGCCGGCTACCTCACGTTAACGGAACTATGACCATTAATGGCGTATCACGGTAATTACGCAATGACTGCGCTGGTCACAAGAAGTTAAGTGAACGATGACCGTTAACCCGCGATTCACTTTCACTGGGGGGGGTGAGCCCCGCTTGGTTCATCTGCCATGACAGCCAAACCAATTGCCAGATCAATATAGATGCAGTTGGTGTACCATAGGTCATCTTGTTACGGTGTGACCTCAGCTAGGCCATTTTGGGCCACTTTAATATTATTAATTGCATTCAAATATAATCATCGCTTAGAACTGCAAAAGATATTCAAGTGGTTATAAAATCGATATATCGGCTACCAGACATCCTTACCTGTGAGGTCATCATAGGCCATAGACCAACATACATATATCTGTTTTGAGGTACAATGCCAGGTCGTGCTATAATGGAATCACACACTGGATCACACTCGGAGCGTGTGATGTGATGATGATGTGATGATGTGATGATGTGATGATGATGATGTGATGTGATGATGATGTGATGATGATGATGATGGTGTGATGATGATGTGATGATGTGATGGTGATGAGATGATGATGTGATGATGATGTGATGATGTGATGATGATGTGATGATGTGATGATGTGATGATGATGATGTGATGATGCTGTGATGTGATGATGATGTGATGATGATGATGATGGTGTGATGATGATGTGATGATGTGATGGTGATGAGATGATGATGTGATGATGATGTGATGATGATGTGATGACACTCTAAGTCATCACACGCCTGAAACGGTTGCTTGTTGTCATCCGACACAATCGACTGACACCGACACCGACTGACATCCGACACAATCGACTGACACCGACACCGACTGACATCCGACACAATCGACTGACACCGACACAATCGACAGACACCGACACCGACTGACATCCGACACAATCGACTGACACCGACACCGACTGACATCCGACACAATCGACTGACACCGACACCGACTGACATCCGACACAATCGACTGACACCGACACCGACTGACATCCGACACAATCGACTGACACCGACACCGACTGACATCCGACACAATCGACTGACACCGACACCGACTGACATCCGACACAATCGACTGACACCGACACAATCGACAGACACCGACACCGACTGACATCCGACACAATCGATTGACACCGACACAATCGGCTGACACCGACACCGACTGACATCCGACACAATCGATTGACACCGACACAATCGGCTGACACCGACACCGACTGACATCCGACACAATCGACTGACACCGACACCGACTGACATCCGACACAATCGATTGACACCGACACAATCGGCTGACACCGACACCGACTGACATCCGACACAATCGACTGACACCGACACCGACTGACACCGACACAATCGACTGACACCGACACCGACTGACATCCGACACAATCGACTGACACCGACACCGACTGACATCCGACACCGACACAATCGACAGACACCGACACCGACTGACATCCGACACAATCGATTGACACCGACACAATCGGCTGACACCGACACCGACTGACATCCGACACAATCGACTGACACCGACACCGACTGACATCCGACACAATCGACTGACATCCGACACAATCGACCGGCACCGACACCGACTGACATCCGACACAATCGACTGACACCGACACCGACTGACATCCGACACAATCGACTGACACCGACTGACATCCGACACAATCGACTGACACCGACACCGACTGACATCCGACACAATCGACTGACACCGACACAATCGACAGACACCGACACCGACTGACATCCGACACAATCGACTGACACCGACACCGACTGACATCCGACACAATCGACTGACACCGACTGACATCCGACACAATCGATTGACACCGACACAATCGGCTGACACCGACACCGACTGACATCCGACACAATCGACTGACACCGACACCGACTGACACCGACACAATCGACTGACACCGACACCGACTGACATCCGACACAATCGACTGACACCGACACCGACTGACATCCGACACAATCGACTGACACCGACACAATCGACAGACACAGACACCGACTGACATCCGACACAATCGATTGACACCGACACAATCGGCTGACACCGACACCGACTGACATCCGACACAATCGACTGACACCGACACCGACTGACATCCGACACAATCGACTGACATCCGACACAATCGACCGGCACCGACACCGACTGACATCCGACACAATCGACTGACACCGACACCGACTGACATCCGACACAATCGACTGACACCGACTGACATCCGACACAATTGAACACTGGAAGGGCAATTCAGCTGCAATTACTCCAGAGGTCAGTGTTTACCGCGTGACCTCATGTAGGACATACTGCATACGACAGAATACGAGAGTGAGTATGCTGTGGTATATACGGAAGTATATGTCCGATTTTCGAGCTTCTCGCATAAATGTAGCTTATGAACATGTAACGCATTGCACGCTGAAACAAAACAGCAATTTGGCATCATCTCCCTAGATGACCTCACTTGACCCGAGGACAACAAGTTCAGATTGTATAAGTATTGGCATCCAATGCATGCATCGACAAAGACCTAAGTTCCATATTACTGTAATGCCCTTGTTTACGGTGGAAATGTGTACTCTTGGAGTCACTCAAATATTTCCACTTGTCATGACCCGGTTTGCAATATATGCGAGTCGATATATGAGTTCTTGAAAACAGTGAAATATTTTTACTTGACATGACCTGTGACCTCACAAGTGACCTCCGGGTACAATTTTTTTTTATATATCGATTAAAGTTATTTAGATATCAATTGCCGCTTGAATCGGCGTAATCGCTTCATTGGCTGCACATATGGGGACAAAAAGCCCCCCACCCCCAGTGACTCGTGTAAGTGCAAATCCCGTGACTGCTGGGTTAATGGCGTATCACGGTAATTACGTAATGACCATGCCGGTAACATCCGGCTAAGTGAATGATTTCCAATAATCTCCGACGGACGATGGGAACCAATACCGTTGTGGCAGCCAACAACGCATCCACACATGCATTCTTTTTATTTATAGGATTACTTAGGAAACTGAAAGCTAACATTACGTTACGACGCAACAACATGAGTCAAATCCTGTCATGCATCACTAAGTACTCCATTTTGGCAGGGGCATTTCGCACACTATCTCCATTCTTCTTCACTGCCCTTGTTATTTCCTAGCATATGTCAGGATGCGGAAGTCTTTCAACCCAATCTCCATACTTTAAATAACTGCTTGGCATTTGTTTTACCCTGCCATCGTCAACTCGTCGCAGCTAGTGGGAGACAACGGTGCCAAACATGGTGAGCTCAGTGGAAGAATAACATGCACACAGAGGCCAGCAAAACTGTGCGCAACTGGTCCCCTTGTAACGATGTAATTGAATGCACACGAATGGAGCGTGCTTGCATTGTCGGATTAGTATTTATCACAGTGACGTCTGATATTTGGGTATGCACACGCAATGCTTCGGTGGAGATTGGTGAAAACATGTGCACTGTGAGCATGCCAATATAAATTATCTGCCCGAATGTGACGAAATTTCACGCATTCACGATCGCCCCTTCACCGACATTTATGGCAACAGGAAAGGAAAATAGTGGCAGAGTGGTACAAAACCGCAAGGTGCCTAAAGCTGAGCAGCCGCACAAATTTTGCAGACAGTATTTTGTTTAACCAAAACCATCTCGAACACACATGGTGAAAGCTCACGCGCAACGAGTGAAAGCGCAACGAGCTCACAAAAACAATCCACGAGTTGATCCCCACCTACATGCAAGAACCTCCTAGACGACACTTGCAGCAATTATTTTGACATTGTTAGCACTTGTCACCATTCCGGGTATTTACATACCGAACAAAACAAATGTGAATACAATTTTGGGCCTTCTCATTATGAGCCTGGCATGCTAATGTATCTGACGTTGCTGACGTCCGAGTGCACACTACCACCGTAAAGGTTGCACGACACGTGATGTAATCAGACATCTAGTTCGCTATAAATCCGGGTCATTATAAGGTGACGTAAACACTTCCGTCCTTCGCATTGCAAGTAGAATACACAGACTGATGCCGAAGAGCATCAAGTGAGCGGTCTGAGCACCTCCGAGGCGCACAATGCCTCTACGGGAGTCAGAACAACGGCCAGTTGCAATACGGGGACAATATCCGCTCACCCCTTCCCAAACCCTTCCCAAAAGACAATTGAAGTCGGTGGGTATTTCTGACCAGCGTTGGGTAATTCATCAGTTCCGCTGACCGCAGTAGAGCGTGTGACCCGTGAGGACGCCGTCCGTGACGCTTCCCAAGTCACTGCCTCGCTGGAGTCGTGAAACCGTGATTAGCCGTGGCAGCGCTCGCACGTGGCTTCTGTAAGGGCTGGTGCGGTGTGCCTGTGATCGCACGGGCTGGTGCGGTGTGCCTGTGATCGCATGGGCTGGTGCGGTGTGCCTGTGATCGCATGGGCTGGTGCGGTGTGCCTGTGATCGCATGGGCTGGTGCGGTGTGCCTGTGTGCGCGGGCGTGCGTGCGTGCGTGCTGTTTGGAAACTTGTTCCCGTTAGGAAAACTTCACCTGGACACTTCTCCGCATAGACGTGGTACGACTGACTGACGCGGCTCACCTGGGCTGGCCTGTGTAGTACCACATCACACCCACGCAACACCCCCAGGTACGACTGACTGACGCGGCTCACCTGGGCTGGCCTGTGTAGTAGCACATCACACCCACGCAACACCCCCAGGTACGACTGACTGACGCGGCTCACCTGGGCTGGCCTCTGTGTAGCACCACATCACACCCACGCAACACCCCCAGGTACGACTGACTGACGCGGCTCACCTGGGCTGGCCTCTGTGCAGCACCACATCACACCCACGCGCATGTGTGCAAGCGGGCGTCCCATTTTGAAACTTTCTCCACCGTGCTCGAAAGAAAACTTCAAACTCCACGCAGTACTGTCTCACCGCGATCTGGTATGACTCGTGACACAACTTACCTTGGCTGACCTCTGTTCAATACTGCAACCAACGAAAATGACCTCTACGCAGTACCATTTTCATTTAAAATTATTTCTACGGCTGTTAACATCGTTAATAGTACCTGTGCGATACCACAATCATGCTCTCCTTAGAACGCCCTCCGCGCCGTACCACGCTCCCTTCGAGAGTTCTCTGCACGGTACCACGCTCCCCTAGAATGATCATCTGCGCGGTACCACGCTTAGTCAGGTAGAATCACCTCTACGCATTGTCGCACTCATCTAGAATGACCTGTGTGCACTATCACACTTACCTAGGATAACTTCGGCGCCGTAGAAGCGCATCTCATTTTCGTTGAAGACACCGTGCTGAGAGAGGTGGTAGTGAAGGTCACCGCCATTCATCAGGTCAAGGATGAAGCACAACTTGTCCGGCGTGTGGAACGCGTATGTCATGCAAACAATGAACGGACAATTGGCCTGAAACAAACCGACCAACGAGGCATCAGACAAATACACAGGGTCTGGTCTGGCGGATATACACTGCACGGACAATTGGCCTGAAACAAACCGACCAACGAGGCATCAGACAAATACACAGGGTGTAGTCTGGCGGATATACACTGCACGGACAATTGGCCTGAAACAAACCGACCAACGAGGCATCAGACAAATACACAGGGTCTGGTCTGGCGGATATACACTGCACGCAGACAAATACACAGGGTGTAGTCTGGCGGATATACACTGCACGGACAATTGGCCTGAAACAAACCGACCAACGAGGCATCAGACAAATACACAGGGTCTGGTCCGGTGGATATACACTGCACGGACAATTGGCCTGAAACAAACCGACCAACGAGGCATCAGACAAATACACAGGGTCTGGTCTGGCGGATATACACTGCACGGACAATTGGCCTGAAACAAACCGACCAACGAGGCATCAGACAAATACACAGGGTCTGGTCTGGCGGATATACACTGCACGGACAATTGGCCTGAAACAAACCGACCAACGAGGCATCAGACAAATACACAGGGTCTAGTCTGGCGGATATACACTGCACGCAGACAAATACACAGGGTGTAGTCTGGCGGATATACACTGCACGGACAATTGGCCTGAAACAAACCGACCAACGAGGCATCAGACAAATACACAGGGTCTGGTCTGGCGGATATACACTGCACGAAAAAAAAAACAGACAAATACACAGGGTGTAGTCTGGAGGATATACACTGCACGGACAATTGGCCTGAAACAAACCGACCAACGAGGCATCAGACAAATACACAGGGTCTGGTCTGGCGGATATACACTGCACGCAGACAAATACACAGGGTCTAGTCTGGCGGATATACACTGCACGGACAATTGGCCTGAAACAAACCGACCAACGAGGCATCAGACAAATACACAGGGTCTAGTCTGGCGGATATACACTGCACGCAGACAAATACACAGGGTGTAGTCTGGCGGATATACACTGCACGGACAATTGGCCTGAAACAAACCGACCAACGAGGCATCAGACAAATACACAGGGTCTGGTCTGGCGGATATACACTGCACGGACAATTGGCCTGAAACAAACCGACCAACGAGGCATCAGACAAATACACAGGGTCTGGTCTGGCGGATATACACTGCACGGACAATTGGCCTGAAACAAACCGACCAACGAGGCATCAGACAAATACACAGGGTCTGGTCTGGCGGATATACACTGCACGCAGACAAATACACAGGGTGTAGTCTGGCGGATATACACTGCACGCAGACAAATACACAGGGTGTAGTCTGGAGGATATACACTGCACGCAGACAAATACACAGGGTGTAGTCTGGCGGATATACACTGCACGCAGACAAATACACAGGGTCTGGTCTGGTGGATATACACTGCACGCAGACAAATGCACAGGGTCTGGTCTGGCGGATACACACTGCACGCATTATAGTAACTTATCGCACGGCAACGACAGGTCGGGCGGGAAAACACATTTATCAGCGACTACGGAACACATTTATAGCCAATGTGCACGCAAAGGTATACACTTTGAGCATTTTGAGCCCCTGCTTAGTTTAGCCATGACACGCTATCCAATCTCAACTCCAGGTCACGTCCAGAACAGCCATTGAAGCTCACTGGCAGTATCAAGTGTTTCAGGTCACTGACCTTATAGTGGACAATGACAATGACGTTCCGATATTGCAAAACAAAAGAGCCGTTCTAAAAGTGGGCCCCACTAAGCAATAGTGCTCGCAAATAGTCTCATACCCACAAGGAAATTTCCGTTCCGTACCTGCGACGTGCTGGTTCCTCGCATACGAAATACCGAATTAGCTGAAGGGTGCGATGTAAGCCGGACTCCACAGGTGCTTATAGCGAACCGAAATACGACCAGAGACAGGTGTGGATTACAGATCACGGCATGCCGGACTGCCGATATTGTCGGATCTGGGTGATGACTTGTGATCTACAGTAGATCTAGACAAGTGATCTACTCCCATCAGACCGGTGCTGATGGCCATCCGCCGGCAGGACGATCCCACGTGTATGATAAGAGGGGAGACCTCCGACTACTCCCACCAGACCGGTGCTGGTGTCCATCCGCCGGAAGGGGGGTCACAAGAATGCGACCAGGGGGCGATGCCTCCGCCTAACCACTGGACCGGCGTTACTTCCTAGTCAGGCAGCAGGGGGCTCTCATGCACGTCAGCCAAGCTGTCGAAGCACTAATCGGCCACGAGCCACACCCACAGGCACACCCACCACCCCGCCGGGACGGCAGCGGCGGCCGACGTCCCATGGGCCGGCCGAGTCGGGCTTAACACCACTCGGCGCTACAGAATGTACGGCCGTTCGCGGCCAAAAGGCGCCAGCCGGATTATCCATGTAACGACTGCACAACCGGACCTGCACCGCTCCCTCCTGCAGGTTATACTAGACAGCACGACCACCGCTCCCTCCTGCATGCTGTACCAGACAGCACGACCACCGCTCCCTCCTGCAGGCTGTACCAGACAGCACGACCACCGCTCCCTCCTGCAGGCTGTACCAGACAGCACGACCACCGCTCCCTCCTGCATGCTGTACCAGACAGCACGACCACCGCTCCCTCCTGCAGGCTGTACCAGACAGCACGACCACCGCTCCCTCCTGCAGGCTGTACCAGACAGCACGACCACCGGGCGGTGGAACTCGCGCGCTCCCCGCCACAGCCGCGGCGCTCAATGGGCAACATTTGGCATTACCTCAAAATACACCTCGCACGGTGTGCCGCATTATAAATACTTTGGAAGCACCGGATGATATATTCAGTCTACCGGTTATGCCAATCAGTACTGAACATCTACCAGTGGGGTCCCACTACTCACCAGTCGGGTCCCACTACTCACCAGTCGGGTCCCACTATTCACCAGTCTGGTCCCACTACTCACCAGTCGGGTCCCACTACTCACCAGTCGGGTCCCACTACTCACCAGTCGGGTCCCACTACTCACCAGTCGGGTCCCACTACTCACCAGTCGGGTCCCGCTACTCACCAGTCTGGTCCCACTACTCACCAGTCGGGTCCCGCTACTCACCAGTCCGGTCCCACTACTCACCAGTCTGGTCCCACTACTCACCAGTCGGGTCCCGCTACTCACCAGTGTGGTCCCAATATTCACCAGTCGGGTCCCACTACTCACCAGTCCGGTCCCGCTATTCACCAGTCGGGTCCCACTACTCACCAGTCTGGTCCCACTACTCACCAGTGTGGTCCCACTATTCACCAGTCGGGTCCCACTACTCACCAGTCGGGTCCCACTACTCACCAGTCCGGTCCCGCTACTCACCAGTCGGGTCCCACTACTCACCAGTGTGGTCCCACTACTCACCAGTCGGGTCCCACTACTCACCAGCCAGGTCCCACTATTCACCAGTGGGGTCCCGCTACTCACCAGTCGGATCCCACTGCTCACTAGCCAGGCCCCAACGCTTACCATTCAGGTCATATTCCCCAGCCACTTCCCAACATTTATGACATGGTGTAATATTTACGGACCAGGTTTCAACGCATGCTACCCCGGTCCAACGCCTGTCAGTCAGGTTCCAACACATGTAATTTTCACGACGTGTCACGGCACGGTCTGGTGATGCTTCAATTTTGCATTAGCTTTACCATAAGGCACATTCGGCACAGGTCTACACAACATACGCCGTACTAACAAGTTTACACAACATAGACATTAGTACGCCAAACCAAGTTCGCTGTGGTATGCTAAGCGTGTGCCATCGGTATGTTAAGCATAGCTGAGCAGCCACAATCAGCTATGAGAAAGCGTGTCATTAGTTTGATTGGCCTTAGAATGCACACCCTCCCGACAGCAATACTGCCGACTGCAAATAATCCAACACAGCCCAGTGATGTCACACACGGCTTCTACACCATGGCGCGGTGGCATGACGATAAACCGGATACATGCAACAGTAGCCGCACTCTGCTCACCAAGCCCAACGCATCTGGTGAAGCTCGCCGTGAGCATAGATGCCATATCGAGGAGCCGGCAGTCAGCAAGTGGTCAAGGCTGGCCCCAGTCGTCACACCATGCTGCGAACACCGTCACCGCCACACAGTACGCACCGCCTGAATGTGTGCGTGCGAGGACAAATACTACAGCGAAGATCCTCCGAGTACACACACAAACCAATGCAGAGCAGCGACGTTTATCTCGACGACTCGTGCTCACCCCGGTGCTAACGAGAGATAACATGATGCGCTCGTTGAGAGCCAGAGTCTCGCCCTGCTTCATCTTGATGCGCTTCTTGTCGAGACACTTCATGGCGTACATCTTGCCCGTGTCTGCCTTCCGGCAGCCGTACACTTCACCGAAGCCGCCGCGGCCGATGATGCGATGCACCGAGAAGTCGTTCATCGTCAGCTGATGACAGACACACCCAGGCTGTGTCAGTTGACGACATACAACACACAGCCAGATGACGACAGACACACCCAGCTGACAACGGGAAACACACAGCCAGATGACGACAGACACACCCAGGCCTTGTCAGCTGACGACATACAACACACGGCCAGCTGACGACGGGAAACACACAGCCAGATGACGACAGACACACCCAGGCACCCGTCAGCTGACGACGGGAAACACACAGCCAGATGACGGCAGACACACCCAGACCCCGTCAGCTGACGACGGGAAACACACAGCCAGATGACGACAGACACACCCAGGCCCCGTCAGCTGACGACGGGAAACACACAGCCAGATGACGACAGACACACCCAGGCCCCGTCAGCTGACAACAGAAAAACAGCCAGTGACGACGGGAAACACACAGCCAGATGACGACAGACACACCCAGGCCGACATACAACACAAGCTGACAACGGGAAACACACAGCCAGATGACGACAGACACACCCAGGCCCCGTCAGCTGACGACGGGAAACACACAGCCAGATGACGGCAGACACACCCAGGCCCTGTCAGCTGACGACATACAACACACAGCCAGATGACGACGGGAAACACACAGCCAGATGACGACAGACACACCCAGGCCCCGTCAGCTGACGACGGGAAACACACAGCCAGATGACGACAGACACACCCAGGCCCAGATGACGACGGGAAACACACAGCCAGATGACGGCAGACACACCCAGGCCCCGTCAGCTGACGACATACAACACACAGCCAGATGACGACGGGAAACACACAGCCAGATGACGACAGACACACCCAGGCCCCGTCAGCTGACGACGGGAAACACACAGCCAGATGACGACGGGAAACACACAGCCAGATGACGGCAGACACACCCAGGCCGTGTCAGCTGACGACATACAACACACAGCCAGATGACGACAGACACACCCAGGCCCTGACACAGCTAGCTGACGACGGGAAACACACAGCCAGATGACGACAGACACACCCAGGCCCTGTCAGCTGACAACGGGAAACACACAGCCAGATGACGACAGACACACCCAGGCCCCGTCAGCTGACAACGGGAAACACACAGCCAGATGACGACGGGAAACACACAGCCAGATGACGACAGACACACCCAGGCCCCGTCAGCTGACGACGGGAAACACACAGCCAGATGACGGCAGACACACCCAGGCCCCGTCAGCTGACGACATACAACACACAGCCAGATGACGACGGGAAACACACAGCCAGATGACGACAGACACACCAGGCCCGTCAGCTGACGACGAACAACAGCCAGATGACGACAGAACACCAGCCAGTGACGACGGAAACACAAGCCAGATGAGACGGGAAACACACAGCCAGATGACGACAGACACACCCAGGCCCTGTCAGCTGACGACAGAACACACAGCCAGATGACGACAGACACACCCAGGCCCCGTCAGCTGACGACGGGAAACACACAGCCAGATGACGACGGGAAACACACAGCCAGATGACGACAGACACACCCAGGCCCCGTCAGCTGACGACATACAACACACAGCCAGATGACGACGGGAAACACACAGCCAGATGACGACGGACACACCAGATACGACGGCCCCGTCAGCTGACGACGACGGGAAACACACAGCCAGATGACGACGGGAAACACACAGCCAGATGACGACAGACACACCCAGGCCCCGTCAGCTGACGACGGAGAAACACACAGCCAGATAGACAGACACACCCTGACGGGAAACACACAGCCAGATGACGACAGCACCAGTACGAGGAAACACACAGCCAGATGACGACAGACACACCCAGGCCCCGTCAGCTGACGACGGGAAACACACAGCCAGATGACGACGGGAAACACACAGCCAGATGACGACAGACACACCCAGGCCCCGTCAGCTGACGACGGGAAACACACAGCCAGATGACGACGCGCGACACAAACACACAGAAGGAAACACACAGCCAGATGACGACGACACACCCAGGCCCCATCAGCTGACGACGGGAAACACACAGCCAGATGACGACAGACCCCCCCAGCCCTCAGCTGACGACGGGAAACACACAGCCAGATGACGGCAGACACACCCAGGCCCCGTCAGCTGACGACATACACACAGAGGACACACAACACACCCGGCCAGCTGACGACGGGAAACACACAGCCAGCTGACGACAGACACACCCAGGCCCCGTCAGCTGACGACGGGAAACACACGGATGATGGCGGACGACGCAGTCAGCGACGACAGACGACAGTCAGCAAACAACCGACAATAGTCAGCTGACGACCAGACAACACATGGTCAGCTGACGACACAGTCAGCTGACGTGACATGCCGCTCGGTCAGCTGACGACATACGTTTAACTGACGAGACACAATCGGCTGACAGCCGCTGGCCAGCTGACCATAAACAGTCAGCTGGCGACATACACCACGAGCAGCCAGGTGCCGCCAGCGCAGTGACGAAGGGGACCGGGAGAGTGAGGTGAGGATCACAGAGTTACTGTACACGGACAGCAGCTGCCGGCAACTGACTCACAGCAGAGCGTTCGCCAAGCGACGCTACATCAGTTCATCCCGGGCCGGGTTACGTGAGACGTCAGCTCGGCACGGACACGACTGCACAAGATGTCGGCTCGGCACAGACATGGATATACGATCGATGGTTCCTCAGATAACGCGTCAGCCAGTTATACGCAGCCCACATAAGTACAACCTGCTTGCACACGACTATGCAAAGCAAAAATATCGCTTGTGTGATCACCTGCTTCGCAAAGTTTTGAGACGAGTAAACAGACCTTGCATTCTTCCCACAGTGCAGCCATGCCAATTCCAGTGAATGTATGCTCCTCAGCACACATTCGTCTGACCACATAACCAGATGACCCACGAAGCCCCGCTGCATCCAATAAACGCCCAAAAATCACTCGTTAACGTCATATGGTTGGTTGGTTGGTTATTGGTTTTACGACACGTCGACCGTTGAGTCATATAGCGTCGCCAATCTCTCACGCCGATTGGTCGCGGGCGAAGAGTAGCGACAGGTGAGACTCGAGCCCACAATCTTTCGATTGTGAGACGAGCATCTTACCCCTAGACCACTCGTCCCCCTAACGTCATATGGGGATCCTCGCACCATATGGGGATCAGATATGGGGATCCTCACATCGCCACGTGGGCAGGATGTACATGTAATTGTACAAATGTACAAAGCACGCCTCGCATGTCCCACCAATGTGCTGTAGTGTGTCCATAATCGCTTCCCTATCCGACTCAGATATGGGGATCCTCACATCGCCACGTGGGCAGGATGTACATGTACATGTACAAATGTACAAAGCACGCCTCACATGTCCCACCAATGTCCTGTAGTGTGTCCATCATCACTTCCCTATCCGACTCGGTTCCCATCCTCAACACCGATGCCGTTACATGGACTGCAATCATCTTCTGAACCATTTCAACGCGTCGTCCAACAAGACGAGGCCCACGCAAACGGATGCAATCGACTTTCAACGAACTGTTCGACGAACGCATTGACTGCGCCCACTTAACCTGTGTGCAGATTCAATACGCCAATCAAGCGCTATATGCATACTGGCACGCTTTACGATAGTCCTGCCAGACACAATATACATACAATTGTGTACATAACGCGCCGTTCCAAGCTTTGAATCGGATCAATTAATCCACCCCTTCCACGGATTTCTTCAATCGTCTAACTATTTTCGGCCTGACTTATGGGAGCCTGCTTCCAATGAAGAAACGTAATTTTACGCCACGTGTATATTCAGGTACAAACCTTATTCAAGCAATGAACAAATGCATCGATATGCTGTCATAATGTTGCAGCACTTCCAAATAACACTTGCAATATAAACGAAGCTGCACTTAAAACACATTACCATAAACATATCGACACCTGTACAATTTCATGACCGTCAACGACCGAAGGCGCTTTAAGAGCATCTGCGTGTAACTAGTGTAGCATACATCGTACAGACAAATCGTACGGACACACCGTACTAACACCTCGTGCAGTACTCTAATACACCACACTTGTTAGTTATTTGGGCTTCAGGGCGTTTCAACCGGGCGATCATTCACGCCCATACCAGACTACAATAATTAAATGAATAGGAAAGACATGCTGCCAACTCAATGCTCACGCGTATAAACTTATATACGTCCCAACCTACCTTACATCAACATACCTGCTGAGGGGCGCAACCAGGATTTTCTTAAGGGGGTGGGGGCCGAACTGAAAAAAATGTAATGAAACAGAGCCCGCTCTCGGCGAGTCGAAAACTTGTCGTTTTGCGTGGGGAAAACTCCTTTTTTAACTAGCGTATTTTTTGTTGCTAAGGGGGAGGCAAGCTCCTGCTCTCCCTTGGCTGCGCCCTTGTGCCCGCCTACAACTACACCTAGCTTACACACGTACATGATGAGTACCCGGGGCTGAACCTAATATACTTTTTAGGGGGCAGATGCCCTTTTTTTACTATGATCCTTTTTGTTATGGTCAATATAAATACATTAACATGTGTTAACCCTTGCAAAAACAATGACAAAGGAAGATAAGCTGTCTATAAAAAAAACACGTCCAGAGATTTAAGTGGGAGTTGATAAATTAACCTAGTATGACCTCTGGTGACTATCTCACTATCCGTCAAAATGCAAATGTAAGGATGTTTCGGGCTCTCCATAACGAGAGCTTTCCATTAGTGCCTTGCTATTTATACGAACTTACGAAGATGGGAAGTTAGTGGTGGTAGTCATCTTATGCTAAATGCTGCTGTTCCTCGTCAAGTGACATCTGAATTCGGTTTCAGGTATATATATCGAGTGACATGAGACTGGATGATACGCGAATGACCTGAGATGACCTGACCTCGTGCAAGCTGGCCTAATTTGACCTTTAATTGGAATTTCTTTCCAAGCAATCCACACTTAGGACAAAGGGTGAAGAGATGGGTTTATCAATTTCTACATTGTTCCAGCGTGATTTGAGGTCATGTAACGAGGTAAGAAGTTGGACAGCTTACAAAGATAATTCAGTATCATATCAATTCCACTCGAACCGCAATTTTACAGTTAATATATGATGCTCCCGACGTATTCAAGCTTGGACTTACTTGACCTGACCATGTGGCATGCCTGACCTTAGCATTCTCGGATGTCAATCAAATACAATTATTTTTTCTTTAGTACTAAATAAACGATTTTTCTTCTGTTAGAAGGACCGGATACATACGCTCTTATATTCGAGGTCATGTCACTAGGCTAACCCATTATAACCTTCAGCGACCTCACATGGCCGAAAATGGAGATCTAAGATCTATACATCTTATTGATGTAATATGAGCTCTAAGCTATACTGGCTTGTCAATGCCATTTTCACTGTGACTATAAGATCCATAGTTCGGAAGCTGATTTTCAAGCCTAATTCTGACCTGACCTGGCCTATCCTGTCGCGACCTTTTTCACTAGCTTCGATATAAATACATTCATCTATGCTCATTCTTGAAAAACGATGTCGAAAGAACGAAAGTACTGTGCTTTTTTAATCACGTCCAGTGACTTCAATCAGGGTACTTACATTGACCAAATACGACCACTAATGACCTCATTATCAATAAGAGTTCAAATATAAGGTATGCTTCGGGCACTTCATGATCTGAGCTTTCAAACGGTGTTCTACATTTCATCTCAGGATACGTAGATCAGGAAGTTAGTGGGGCTTTCAGCCCCACTAACTCCACTGGGCAGCTCCCCGCCCCCCGGCCCGGCAGAGGTGGATGTGCCGTCCGGCCGAGGGTTCAGCCCCATTTGCTTATTGCAAGCTGGCAGGCGCATCGCGATAATTTGCTCCTTGCAACGTTAGTTCGTCTCGCTGAGACCACTGACGGCGCGCTTGGTCATTTCTAGAATGGCAGCTAGCATGAAATTGTTTGGCTTCTTTCAGCCCTGTGCATTAATCATTGATACTGCACAAACAAGAAACTTGTCAGAAGCCACACACGCATTGTCTAACTTCATAAAATACTGCGGCGACAGCCTCCCCCTCCTATCCGCTGTACGTTCAGTCGCGCATTTGGTGTGGTCCGGCGCTAATGTCCGGGAGGCTCTTGTGTTTGAGGAGAAACGAGCAGAGATGTCCGCGAATTAATCTAATGGCGGGGTTATCATGCAATGGACCAGACCCTAGGGCTTTGCTTCGACCCAGCCTTACTATGGTTCGCTGAAATAAATATTGGGTACGCACTTCAGTTCAAACCCAAAGAGGAACTGTTCGCATTCTCGAACCACTCACCCCCACCCCTCCCATCCAATTAACTATTCAAGAGCAGTGGCAGTGGCTCGGTAAAATATTCCGAATTACAAGTAGCTAACTTGTACTCCCCACACCGTGGAAGCTCTGATCGCTGCCAACATTACGGCCGGTGCCGTGTTGGCGGACCGTTCTGTGCCGTATACAGACGTAGTTAGTGACCTGCGCCCCACCGAGAGGATTTATCGAAGCGGAGGGAAGTTTCTCGTTTTGTATCGCCGTGAAGCTGCACGAAAATGCAATTTGGACATAATATATAGGCTAAAAAAGTGACCGTAATACCTGGCGCATCAATTGAAAGGTTTCTGTGATCCGCTTATGGTGAATATAGATGTAACGCGAAATTCGCTACGGGACATAAGTTACAGCCTATTTACTGTCGGAGTACTCGAAGCACCGTTAAACTCAAATAACTGTCTCGGAGTGCTCAGTACCTACTTAGCATTCATCATTGTTTTTGCCAACATATGTACCTCTACATAACTATATGCGTGAATATGTGACTAATTTCGTACATTAAATATTGCATGCAGGTGTTCAACACCTACTACACAAACAATACACAAATACTACTCGGGAATCATGCTCACACTTGACCTATGACACAAGCCGGGGATTTTCCTCAGGCTAAGGTGATGCTGGCGGACGAATGCACCGATGCTGCGCATGATATAAGGCGGGAATTGGCCTCAGGTTGCATATGATATAACGCAGGGATTGGCCTCAGGCTGCACATGATACTAGGTTGGTTGGTTATTGGTTTTACGACACGTCGACCGTTGAGTCATGTAGCGTCGCCAATCTCTCACGCCGATCGGTCGCGGGCGAAGAGTAGCGACAGGTGAGACTCGAACCCACAACCTTTCGATTGTGAGACGAGCATCTTACCCCTAGACCACTCGTCCCCTCACATGATACCAGGCGGGGATTGCTTTCAGGCTGCGCATGATACTAGGCGGCCCGGATTTCACATTTGGTAGGGATTATGTTTGCACCGCGCGTCATCGTTGACGCGATGTGGTCTGAATAAGCCGTGTTATCATACTCTCCTCTCCTAGGCATGCCTTTTTCCCAAAATATGCAGCCTGCTATTTTTGGCTCCGCTAAAACCTTCACGGAGCCGCAATGATACAGCCCTGAGCTGCCAGTTTTCACGATTACATTCGCCTCCGTCGATTGGGCTTGGTAGTTCAGCGGCTCCGCTGTTCTGCGGCCCAGAGACCTCAGCTGCCTGCCCCTGACCTCAACAGGACACTGTTCTGCGACTCAGAGGCCTCAGCTACCTGTCCCAGACCCCAACAAGACATTGTTCTGCGGCTCAGAGGCCTCAGCTACCTGTCCCAGACCCTAGCAGGACATTGTTCTGCGACTCAGAAGCCTCAGCTTCCTCCCTTGACCATGGTAGGACATTGTTCTGCGACTCAGGAGCTCCAGGTCCCAGTCTCCAGCAAGACATGGGCTTGCTCTCCAATCCAGGCACACTGTTCTTTGGCTGTCCGCTGGCAGTCGACCGACAATGGCTCACCACGAAAATGAACACACGGCGACGAAACACTCACCACTGAGAGATATGCGGTTCAACCACTGTACCCACAAGCGGAAACATTCTATCCCTCCCCTCCCTTTCCAACGGCAGCAAGCTGACCTCGAGTAGCAACAAGCTGATCCTCGCGGCAACGACCAAACCGGACACCCAGCCGCATCACGGCCCCCAACAGCAAAACCTGACCTCAGCGGGAACAAGCTAACCCCAGGGATAACAGTTGACCCCAAGCGACAGCAGCCGACCCTCGAGAAAACACTCGACCCTCGGCGCAACAAGCCGGCCCACAAAGGCAACAGTTACTCAACGGCCACAGCTGACCGTCGGTACAACAAGCCGGTCCACAAGGCAACAGTCGACCCAGCGGCCACAGCTGACCGTCGGTACAACAAGCCGGCCCACAAGGCAACAGTTACTCAGCGGCCACAGTCGACCCAGCGGCCACAGTCGACCCAGCGGCCACAGCTGCCCCGCCGGCAGACACAGCGGCGCCACGGAGCCGGTCGACCCAGCGGCCACAGTCGACCCAGCGGCCACAGTCGACCCAGCGGCCACAGCTGCCCCGCCGGCCGACACAGCGGCGCCACGGAGCCGGTCGACCCAGCGGCCACAGTCGACCCAGCGGCCACAGCTGCCCCGCCGGCGGATACAGCGGCGCCACGGAGCCGGTCGACGCAGCGTGAAATTGCCGGCCGTCGCGTCGGCTGTTCGGCCCGGTTCCCATTGCCATGGTGATATAGAGCCATCCAACTGCAAAACATCGCCGCTGTCCAGCCGTGTGACACGAGGCTGGGGCCGCCGCAGGCTACATTTCATTGGCATCTGGCGCGACGCCCCATACGCTCCGGCGGCTTTCGGAGTGTTGCCAGCAGTCACCCAGTAGCCTTCCAAAATTGGTCGACGCGTAATACATTATCGAATCACGCAAATAGTTATCTAGCGGCACCAATGTAGATGCGGCACCCCTTTCCCCACGTGTAACGCGTGCTGTTAACACGCGACAGCCGGCGTGACAGCCGTCGCGACAGGCGGTGTATGGAATTACCCCCGGGTTCGCGCGGTAAAGATCTCTCGGTGCCTTTCGAGAGGAATAGGCCAAGTGCCGTCACCCGGACAAAATTAACGTAATTTTCCCATTCCCTCCTCACATAACAATTTATCTTGTGAAAGAGTACTAAGTAAACTAAGCTTCATCAATATCGTCTAATTAACATCTCTCTTGCCCATAAACACCGCGCATACACACGCTAATGCACGCACACGTAATGCCCCACCAAACGGAAAGGTACACATCCATAGACTTGGTTTGCAAAAAAACCCACTTCAAAGGCACCGCAAATTAACTTTATGGTCCGGCACGCCTCTTTGCATCTGAACATGCCTACTCTCTCTCTCTCTCTCCCTTCCTCCCCTCCTCTTCCCCATCCACACATGACAAGGCCAAAGCGCATCTAAATACACCCCTGCAGTGGCGTGCCCAGGTGAACCTCGCCTTCTATATACGCATGTTTCGTTTCGTTTTGATATATTACATATTTTTCTTGAAATATGTGATGTAAGAATCTTGGCACTTACCAGTGAATTTTGAGCACTTTATCATCAAGCAATTAAGTACCAAAAAATCACAATTAAACCTTCATATGAGAATAATCAGAAGATAACTTTCTGGAGGGATAATGTTCTGGATATGAAGAAAAAAACAGCGCACTGATCAAAATCTCTTTGTCCGAGGTTGTGATGTACCACTGCAAACAATCATTTTCCTCAGTACAAAATATGCCTTGGAATGCTTGTATCCAGGGTTGGTTTTGTACTTTCCAATTCTGGCTGTGGAGAGGAAAATGTCTGGCTAATCGCATACGGAGGGTATTTTTCTTCAAATATGTGACGTAAGAATCTCAGTTTGAACTTCCTAGTGAATTGTGAGGACTTTATCACCAAGCAATTAAGTGCCAAAAATCACTATTCAACCTTCAAATCTGAAAAATCAGAAGATAATTTTCAGGGGGGATAACGTTCTGGCTTGGAAAAATTCCATAATCAACCAATTTTGCCAAACCTTGCTTGCATCCAATACTCTAAGAATCAGAACATAATTATCTGGATGGATAATGTTTTGGATGTGAAAAATCAACGATTAGCCAATTTTCCAAACCCTGCTTGCATCTAATACTGATATATCTCAGGTACTGGCATAGGGACACTTGTCTGGAGGGGCGCCATCTCTTCGGAGGGGCGCCATCTCTTCGGAGGGGCGTCACTGCGAAAGTACCTCGGGTGGCGCTTTCATTGAGCGGGGAAGGGGTCACTCGGGCGCGCTGAAGGGGCGACTTTCCTCAGGAGGGCGTCTTCTTCTTTCAAGGGCCAGCTTCATTTGGGGGGAGGGGCGGCAGCGCATGTCCCAGTGCTCCCCTTCATCTACCCTGTTATCTCCCTAGCTGCCAATGCTGTCGGTACGGACGGTACTGCCACTGTCGGTACCGATGCTTCCCTAGGTACTGCTGCTGTCTTCTTAGTCACAACTAGTTCTTCCCTAAGCCATGTTGGTGCTTCCCAAGCGAATACTAACCTTTTCTACACATTACTGGCGTCCCCCAGCCACTAATATCGTCTCCATATTCACCATAATTATCTTTCCAGCTAACTATGGAGTCTCTCCAGATCAATAACGGCCATCACAAAGCCACTAGACTTCCACTCCAAGCCACTATTGGCATCTCCGTAATTACTGTTAGCAAGTCCCTATCCACCACTAGGGACTCCCTAACTACTGCCAACATTTCCCTCGCCGTTACTGGCGTTTCCACAACCATTTAGGTTGTGGTTTGTTGGTTGGTTATTTTAGTTTTAGGGCGCATCGACCAGGTTTGGTCAACCAGCGCCCGTTGTGGTTTGTTGTGGTGAGGTGGTTTTGGAACCATTCAGGTTCCAAAACCACCTCTTTTCGCGTAGGATGCTGGCGATAATCCACTACAACATCGCAGTGCATGCCGATAATCCACCACAACATCGCACTGTATGCCGATAATCCACTACAACATCGCACTGTATGCCGTCTCGTGGCGACATCCAACCGCAGAGAAAAACAACCCATCGAGCAGCACAATGCACGGGCACAAAGCGTAACTCTAGCAGAACATGGGCTTCATTCTCAGTCCAGGGGCACTGTTCTCTGGCAGTCAGTTGGCAGCAGATCGACAATGGTCGACCACGAAAACGAACACATGACCACAGACATTGAAGCCCCAGAGGACCCATCTGGATATTCAGCTCCAGAGGACCCACCTGGATACACAGCCCATGATGACCTACCTGGATATTCAGCTCCAGATTCTTCCACTGTGTCAGTCTGGTGTACTTCTCGCTGAAAAGAAACCGCCCCGCCGTCGTGAGAGGCACGCTCTCCGCTCAGGGCCACGTTGTCTGCCTTAGCCATGGCACCTTCCCACATGAGTCACCGTGTTCCGGCACAGTCGCCCACCAGACACGGAAGGCCCGGCACAGTCGCCCGCCAGACGCGGAAGGCCCGGCACAGTCGCCCGCCAGACACGGAAGGCCCGGCACAGTCGCCCGCCAGACACGGAAGGCCCGGCACAGTCGCCCGCCAGACACGGAAGGCCCGGCACAGTCGCCCGCCAGACGCGGAAGGCCCGGCACAGTCGCCCGCCAGACACGGAAGGCCCGGCACAGTCGCCCGCCAGACGCGGAAGGCCCGGCACAGTCGCCCGCCAGACGCGGAAGGCCCGGCACAGTCGCCCGCCAGACACGGAAGGCCCGGCACAGTCGCCCGCCAGACACGGAAGGCCCGGCACAGTCGCCCGCCAGACGCGGAAGGCCCGGCACAGTCGCCCGCCAGACACGGAAGGCCCGGCACAGTCGCCCGCCAGACACGGAAGGCCCGGCACAGTCGCCCGCCAGACACGGAAGGCCCGGCACAGTCGCCCGCCAGACACGGAAGGCCCGGCACAGTCGCCCGCCAGACGCGGAAGGCCCGGCACAGTCGCCCGCCAGACACGGAAGGCCCGGCACAGTCGCCCGCCAGACACGGAAGGCCCGGCACAGTCGCCCGCCAGACGCGGAAGGCCCGGCACAGTCGCCCGCCAGACGCGGAAGGCCCGGCACAGTCGCCCGCCAGACACGGAAGGCCCGGCACAGTCGCCCGCCAGACGCGGAAGGCCCGGCACAGTCGCCCGCCAGACACGGAAGGCCGGCACAGGCCCGCCAGACGCGGAAGGCCCGGCACAGTCGCCCGCCAGACGCGGAAGGCCGGCACAGTCGCCCGCCAGACGCGGAAGGCCCGGCACAGTCGCCCGCCAGACACGGAAGGCCCGGCACAGTCGCCCGCCAGACACGGAAGGCCCGGCACAGTCGCCCGCCAGACACGGAAGGCCCGGCACAGTCGCCCGCCAGACACGGAAGGCCCGGCACAGTCGCCCGCCAGACGCGGAAGGCCCGGCACAGTCGCCCGCCAGACACGGAAGGCCCGGCACAGTCGCCCGCCAGACGCGGAAGGCCCGGCACAGTCGCCCGCCAGACGCGGAAGGCCCGGCACAGTCGCCCGCCAGACACGGAAGGCCCGGCACAGTCGCCCGCCAGACACGGAAGGCCCGGCACAGTCGCCCGCCAGACACGGAAGGCCGGCACAGTCGCCCGCCAGACACGGAAGGCCCGGCACAGTCGCCCGCCAGACACGGAAGGCCCGGCACAGTCGCCCGCCAGACGCGGAAGGCCCGGCACAGTCGCCCGCCAGACACGGAAGGCCCGGCACAGTCGCCCGCCAGACGCGGAAGGCCCGGCACAGTCGCCCGCCAGACGCGGAAGGCCCGGCACAGTCGCCCGCCAGACGCGTACACCCGGCACAGTCGCCCGCCAGACGCGGAAGGCCCGGCACAGTCGCCCGCCAGACGCGGAAGGCCCGGCACAGTCGCCCGCCAGACGCGGAAGGCCCGGCACAGTCGCCCGCCAGACACGGAAGGCCGCCACGCAGTCGCCACCCCGCACCACCTGCTCAATGCCACCGACAGTTCCCCGGCACGATACTCGTCAGAAATGCGCGTGCTAGTCCGACTGGCAAGAAGTGAAAGCGCAGTTGTTTACTCACGAGTAGTGACAACGATCTAGGTTGGTAGTTGAAGAAGAGACAATTCATCACAATACCATCGACCCCGACTTCAGATGTCTTTTCTGATCATCTTATGCAGCCAAACGGAGGGGGCACAAAGCTAAGAGCAAAAATAATTTATCCAGACAAAACATAAACAAACGGTGATTCCATCACAGACACTGGTCTATATACTGAGCCGGCACATTACTTGCAATTCTTACCTTTCAAGGAAGCCCATGAACACCTCGCCTCTCAAATTATTGCAGATTTCCTCAATGTAGGGCTGAAATGACAGTGCGTCAAGTCAGAGAGACAGAGAGCCCAAATGAGGGACGCGGCATGAGGCGATGGAGGACGAGACAGACGACTGCAGCGTGGTGCGAGGAACACATAAGTGAGGTTAAAAGGACGCGAGGCATGAGGAATGAGGCATGAGGCATGAGGCATGAGGAATGAGGCGAGGCATGACGCCGCACGAGGCACGGCGACAGACGACTGCAGCGCGATGTCGATAACGGCAGTGTGGATCTATAGCACGTGTGGTGGTTATTGGTCTCACGGCACCTCGACTGTTGCGTGATATAGCGTCGCCAATCCCTCGTGCCGATTAATCGCGGGTGCAGTTGCGACAGGTGGGACTCGAACCCACAACCTTTCGGTTGGGAGACGGGTACCTTACCCCTAGACTACTCGCCCCCAGGCTAAAGCACGGGCACGACGCCAATGAGTAACGAGATAGGACAGTGATTGTAGAGTGAGAATGGGTCTAGCGTTGTGTGTAGGAAAATAGCGATAGGTAGCTGAAGGAAGCGGCTGTGGGCTCTTCCAACTTGGTACACTGCTACCACTATCCAATTAGTCAGTCACGCGGTGCGGCTAAATTTCCCCAGAGGCATCAGGCAACATGTCCCCACCCCTCTCCATCGACCTGCCCGATACATCAGAACACTCACTTCCAGAACAGCATTCGACTGAACAGAGATGCTAACAGGAGATGGAAGGCTCAGTTCAGTGCACTTGGATCGTAACCTAAACGTCGTAGCATGTAGCGTAGCACGTTCAGAAAGCTCCAGGATAGCGTTTGTTCACGACACACTCATGTGCTGCAAGCTTGAGCTGCAGTACAGTGTTGGAGCCACTAATCTGGCTTCGATCGCGGGCTCCTCTGTTGTAAGCTCTGGCATGGTGCCGCACCCAGTCAAGCCGGAACTCGAGGGCGAGTCTAGCAGCTGGAGCATTCAGATTTGTGTTGAAAGTAAGATGGCAACGAACATTTTGATCGCAACGTGCACTTTTGGCCGTGATCCACGAGAATTAACATCGAAAAACAAAATTTTCCGAACCCTGAACAGGGATGGATTCAGGGTCGTCATCGAGGCGTCACTTGTCTGAAGGGGCGTCACTTGTCTGGAGGGGCGTCATTTCTTCGGAGGGATGCCACAGCAAATGTGGAGGGGCACCTCCGGCTGAAAAAGCCGTTCAGGGGAGGGGAGAGGGCTGCACTCAATCCTTCTCGGAGGGGCCCCACCTTCGATGGGGGAACATCCCCCAGTACCTCCCCCTGTACCCGCCTGATCCAGAGGGAGACCGATGGGGAGAGAGTACCGCCCGCTGGCAAATGCACTTGAATACACGCGTTAAGTATGTGGAGAGCGAGCCGTCGTCGTCCGTGCTGTGACGACTAATGTGACGAGTCGGATGTGACGATTCCAGTATGACGAGTGAGTGTGACGAGTGAGTATGACGAGCATGACGAGTGAGTGTGACGAGTAAGTGTGACGAGTAAGTGTGACAACTACAGTGTGACGAGTGGGTGTAACGATTACAGTGTGACGAGTGAGTGTAACGATTACAGTGTGACGAATGAGTGTGGCGAGTGAGTGTGACGACTACAGTGTGACGAGTGAGTGTGACGACTACAGTGTGACGAGTGAGTGGGACGAGCGAGTATGACTAGTGTGACTAGTGTGACTAGTGTGACTAGTGTGACTATTGTGACGAGTCAAGTGTGCCGACTGCAGTCGCCTGGTATGATTGTTCGAGGCGGCTTCGTGGCTGACCAGTAGCTCGTCGAGAAGTAGGAGAGATTGAGCGGGGAGGGGGCGTCATCTGAGACCGACTGGCTGCTGGCGCGACATTGTCCAGACGAACCGTACAGGCGCGTCTTGAGGCTACGCCACAGACAACAGCCGTGCGCCAGCAATAATCAGACACAACGCATTGAGGCTCACGACACCACAAAGCTACATGGCGCCACAAGACAACATTCGTGCGCCAGTAATAATCAGACAATGCTTTGAGGATACATGGCGCCACATCCTTGCGCCAATAATAATCAGACACAACGAGACTGAGCCGACCGACGTTCTATGATCCAGACAAAGCGGTGTCAGCCGGTGGCGATGTCTGGGCCGCGGAGGGCCTGACCTGGCCGGGGGCAGTGCGAGACGCGCCTGGCACGGCTACCGCCTCACCTCGAACAGGTTGGCTGGCACCTCGTTCTTGGTCAGGTACTTCTGAACGTGACTGACGGAGTCCTTTGAATAGTTCTGCTGACAGAGCAATAACACAATACGTTAAGCGATACATAACATACAACAATGGGACGGTTACAATAAACATTGTCGGATAAATAGGTGACATTCATAATTCATCATACACCAACACTATATAATAATTAATGCTACACACAGTAGAACACCAGCATTATTCAGGCTAAGCATTGCCCAACAACAACACTCATTATGAGACCACAGCACCGACCGGCTGAAAATAAATACAGGAGGGGGTGGGGGGGGGCGGGATATTTTAGGTGTGCCGGACCATGAAGGTTATTCGCGCCGCCATTAAATACGGCGCACCGGGACACGCAGATGAGATGAGAAACGCACAGTTGAGAAACGCACAGGTGAGAAACGCACAGGTGAGAATCGCATCCATTAACATACAATAACTATACTCAAACAAAGCAGCGTTATATTGGTATGGGAAACGATGCCCGACATTGTACCAGGGGAAGGGCAACGGGGGCAGCAAGGCAATAGGAAATATGCATGCGAATATTTTACGGTATATCAGTTGAAATATATCGGTAAATGAAAAATGGTGCAATAAATACCAATAATCCACTAACTTTATTTCGTTGCAAATCACATTGACTTGCCAATGTACGCAATGCTGATATAGTGATACAATCTAGTGTGAAACCGCAGTTAGAGAAACGAAGAACAGCCACAAACGATGGGCACATTACGCGTATGACCAGACTCGCACAGACGGACGGGCAGTGTTCCACCCAACAGGCCACACTCGCACGGACAGGCGGTAACTGACCAGTGTTCCACCCAACGGGCCACACTCGCACGGACAGGCGGTAACTGACCAGTGTTCCACCCAACGGGTCACACTCGCACGGACAGGCGGTAACTGACCAGTGTTCCACCCAACGGGCCACACTCGCACGGACAGGCGGTAACTGACCAGTGTTCCACCCAACGGGTCACACTCGCACGGACAGGCGGTAACTGACCAGTGTTCCACCCAACGGGTCACACTCGCACGGACAGGCGGTAACTGACCAGTGTTCCACCCAACGGGCCACACTCGCACGGACAGGCGGTAATTGACCAGTGTTCCACCCAACGGGTCACACTCGCACGGACAGGCGGTAACTGACCAGTGCTCCACCCAACGGGCCACACTCGCACGGACAGGCGGTAATTGACGATGCAACAGTCAGCGCGGGACGTTGCACTTCGTCCCTGGCACGCCAGTCAGTGGCATCACGTAGGCATGCATACTACATCGCCACCAGCATCATGATCCATGCACCGCGTAGTTTACCCACCGATACACCAATGTAGTCTGCTCAGTTCTCATCTTAGTTCTCAAGCAGCAGTCTGCTCAGTTCTCTGCTCAGTTTTCTCAACAACAGTCTGCTCAGTTCTCTGCGCAGTTCTCATCAGCCAGTTCGATACAAATCGATAGCTTACGAGGCCACGCGCACATGACTGTGCACTAGTGTAGAGCATAACACGGATTGAAATGCCCAAGTTCGGTCCAATCCGTATCTGTAGAAGCCAATCCAATCCGATCCACATCCATGCGGGATATATATTTTTGTCCGTTATACACTCATTAGCAGAAGCATCCTTAGTTAGTTGGTTAGCTATGTGAGTCTTATGGCACGTATACTGCTGTGCGGTCATACTGCGCCCACAACTCAGTCACCGAAACGTGGCTACACGAACTGTCAGGCTTCACATCATGGGCAGCCTCCGCATGTGGCTACATGCAGTGCCAGGCTTCACATCGTTGGCAGCCTCCGCATGTGGCTACATGCAGTGCCAGGCTTCACATCGTTGGCAGCCTCCGCATGTTAACCAGCTTCACATCGTTAGATGTGGCTAGGCTACGTGCAGTGCCAGGCTTCACATCATTGGCAGCCTCCGCATGTGGCTACATGCAGTGCCAGGCTTCACATCAGTTGGCACATTCGGCCTCCGCATGTGGCTACATGCAGTGCCAGGCTTCACATCGTTGGCAGCCTCCGCATGTGGCTACATGCAGTGCTCACCCCCATGTGGCTACATCAGTGCCAGGCTTCACATCGTTGGCAGCCTCCGCATGTGGCTACGTGCAGTGCCAGGCTTCACATCGTTGGCAGCCTCCGCATGTGGCTACATGCAGTGCCAGGCTTCACATCGTTGGCAGCCTCCGCATGTGGCTACATGCAGTGCCAGGCTTCACATCGTTGGCAGCCTCCGCATGTGGCTACATGCAGTGCCAGGCTTCACATCGTTGGCAGCCTCCGCATGTGGCTACATGCAGTGCCAGGCTTCACATCGTTGGCAGCCTCCGCATGTGGCTACATGCAGTGCCAGGCTTCACATCGTTGGCAACCTCCGCATGACACCAAAGTGCTGTAGACCATGCATGCACCACATGTCGGTGAGGGCATATATCACTGACAACGACACTTCAGATAGGAAACCCATCAGTCGTCCCGATTGGACAGTGTAAGAACTGTCGGACGGACATCACTATGGGAAACTACTTGGACACACTAAAAATGATGTAGACGTTCGTCAGCATAACACCGACAGAAGATCAAACCATGGCAAATTGTCAGTGGTAACGACATTTAGAGCACTGACGCTTGCCATCATCGCATAACAGACACCCGTGATTAGCATAAGTGTGCTCAATGTGGCGGCGGCACAGTGCCACATCTTCGTGTCCAACCTTAGAACGGGACGAGCTGCACTGTCCGCACAATGTTTGATGGCTCTCAGATTGTTCTTAGGCAGGGCATCCCACAATGTCTGCCACTTGCTTGGGATGAAAATAGATGCTTCTCGGTAATAGTACATGGCAGGGAGTGGCAGTGATCGAGTGCACGTGGCATGCGCTGCTAGCTTCACCACAGCATCCGCCAACTCGTTTACAGACATTCCCACATGGTTAAGGAGCCAACACAGCACCATCCGTCGTCCCAAGCAGCGCACAGCGGCAAGAGGGGGGGTTTGGTGAAGTGTGTTCAGGCTGCTTGAAGAGTCGGTGAAGATAATATGTCGATCGCCTTATGGCATACACTCCTGATATAGCATAAAGTTGTCGAAATAGGGTCGAGTTCTGACAAACACACACATGCATGCGTCGGGAGTGAAGGGGAGTGTGGGGGGTGGGGGGACAGAGCCACAAACGAAAGCGCTGCCCACACAATGTTCTGTTCGAGACCCATCAGCATAGGTTACGACTCAACCCGGAAAAGACCAGATTCAACCCGGATATGACAGAAATGATTGAAATGTCCGGAGCCAACGTGCGAAAATCTTCTGGAGGGACATCCCTTTTTCTTGTTTTCGCGAAAGATACATCCACCCGTGTGATCCAACCCGATGGGGGAGTCTGCATGGTAGACTCCCCCAACCCGATGGGGGAGTCTGCATGCTCTCGACTCTCCGGATTTATCGAAGTCAAACTGGACTTTCTGGGAGGAGTTTACCAATACGCACACCAATGAAGACTCACATTTCTTTCCTCTGAAAAGGGGTCAGCAGACGTCGCGAAAATGCATGTGCGTAGAGCGAGTGATTAGGAAACTGGCGAGGTTCACAATCGTAACACATTCCCGGTATTTATCTGCGCCGGCAGAGAGGCGGTTCATGTGTTCTGCCAAAAAGTTCATAGTGGGTGAAGTGTGGAATGCTCCGGCTGTAATACGGCTAGCGGCGTGATGAACGGTGTCCAATGTTCGTTTGGTGGAAGCACGCCCTCCATCGTAAATAAAATAAGCATAATCCAGCAGTGCACGCATCAACGATTCATACAACAAAATCAGGGATTCCCTGTCCGCCGGCAGCATCATTTACGGAAGCCCAAAATATCACTTGAAATAGATGAAATTTGCACTCCTCTGACCTATGCAAATGTACGGACAGATGAATGAAACGTACTATAACCAAGAACACTTGCATGATAAAATACAATAAGCATTATCACCTTCCCAACGAAATTTAAAAAAAAGCATTCGCACAGTTCACATCCACCTAACCTAGGATGTATGCACCACAACATAAATTTGTATTTGCCATGCCATCGTTCCAACAATTTGCATAGAAATAATTAAAGTACACACACACACACACATATATATATACATATATATATATATATATATATATATATATATATATATATATATATATATATATAAATACATATATATATGTATCTATATATATATATATATATATATATATATATATATATATATATATATATATATATAAAATAGTAGGCACCTAAAATATCATGTAGCGTAACACAGACTAATGGTAATGCACATAGTCCTCTAAAACAGCACCTTCCTATGACACTACTCAGGGGTGCAACTTTTATTTTTCGGTGCACATCATGGGTATAGGAACCGAAGGGAGACAGAAGGGACAGGTCAGGGCAGCGTCCCCCCCCCTTGCACACACACACACACATCAACTTTGGATCAATTTGGCATTGACCCTACTGCACCATGTTTCATGGACGTCGCATGGCAATAATCGGTTTCAAAATGGCTGCCCCTCGCCCCACTTTGGGACAGTTTCTACACAGCTGGTGCTACACAGCTGGTGCACATGGAGTGAACTCAGCGCTGGCACATGGCGCTGGCTCGTACCCCGAGATGGACATCTCGGTGAAGCGTTTTAGTAAATCCCGGCGTTTGGAGCAGCATTTCGTCGCGAATGAGACTGATCCCGGTCAAGGCGTGAAACGCCGTGCTATAATGCTGAGTGCTCCCGGTCCGGCGACATTCGCGCTGCTGGATAATGTCATTTCAGCGTCTTCTCTCACTGACGAGGGGTACGAAGACCTATTGGCTACATCGTCAGCTCACTTTGAGCCTCTGCCGTCTGCGATACTGGCACGCTGCCAGTTCCACACTGTGACCGTGAAGACGGTACCGACGTGACCACATACGTGGCTCACTTGCGGCGACCGGCCCGGCACTGCCGGTTTAGTGCGGACGCACTGCAAGACATGCTCGGCGACCGGCTGAGCTATCGGATTGGAGACCTTCGTGTACAGTAACGTGCTCTTAGTGAGCCAGATTCGACTCTCAAGTCGGGCTCCGCCATTGCTCAGGTTTACGAGCTAGTAGCGGCCAACGCCAGTGGGCTGAACCGGGGTCGCGCTGCTGTTGGTGGACTGGTGGAGATCCGGCCCGTCCACAGGGTGGAGGGGCAGCAGCCGCAACCAGTGCTTCCGCTGTCTGAGTTCATGTTACGGACAGGCGGAGTGTCCGTCAAGTTTCGGGCGCTGCCGCTCGTGCGGTCACCTTGGTCACCTGAGGGCGGCCTGTAGCGACAGTCGCCGGGAGTCAGGAGCGTCCAGCTTGATCCTGCGGAATCACCGACATTACCAGAGCCGGCTACGGCTGGCACAGCACCGTCTACTGGTGAGTTTTGCTCGGAACTGGCTGGTGATGATCATGTGCACACCCTGTCCACAGTGGGGGAGTGCCGAGCCGCTGACATCGCCGCCGAAACTGACCCGGCGAGAGGTACCGCAGGCGGCTCGGCGGCAGACAGGACGCACGCAGAGGGCGGCGTGCTCCGTGTGGGTAGTAGTGCTAGGGTAGTGCATCACCATCCGCCGAGACCGCTCTACATGGAAGTTCGTTGGGAGATAGAGCCCATGGAGGCTAAATGGAGCACACGGTCTGCTGTTTCGGTGTGCTCTGAGAGGATCTTCAAGAAGCTGTGGTCGGCTGTAGCCGGCGGCGGCCCGCCGTTGGAGAAGTGTGGCCAACAACTGAAGACGTACAGCGAAGAGGTTCTCAGTGTCTGCGGCTGGGTGATGGCGGACGCGCAGTACGGTGACGCATTTGTCCGTCTGCCGTAGGTTGTGATCCGTAGCGACGGCCCGTGTTCGCGTGGTGGAGACTGGCTGTCTCACGTCAGACTCGACTGGCTCTCCGTGTCAGGGTGTCAGCCGTTCCCCAGGTGGAAGCCGTGCTGGCTGAGTTCCCAGAGGTGTTCAGTGAGGAACTAGGCTGTTTCCAGGGAGATCCAACCACGGTAGACATCAATCCTGATGTTCATCCCAGTTTCTTCGAACACGGCACGGTGCTACTAGCATGTTTCGAGCAGGTGGTGCTGAATTGGATCAATAAGTATAGCAAGGTATCCGGGAATATGTAAATCATAGTAAGTGCCCTCTCGTAATTATACCTAGAAATGGGGGGGGGGTTCAGTTTTGTACTACCGACTTACTGATAATAAGGCTGCCAGGCCAGTCCGATACCATCTACCCTGAATTGAGGAGCTGCTGTCGAGATGGGCAAAGGGGAACATTTTCTTCAAGTGTGAAAAATAATTAATGTATACTCAGTTAGTTATATCATAGTTTTGGGTATTCGGCAGCTTCAGCGCTCTTCCAACGGACGCTGGACGGTGTAAGGACGGTTTTTGTAATGTTTGTCAGCTGTGATTCACTCAAATATATGGCGTTTTTTTCGTGCTATTCGCTGTGGATTGCAGTCATTAAGAGTGACTTTATTTGCATCACTAACCTGAGTGCTACTTGGCGTATTAGCTATGTCAGGTACACCAGTCATCACGAAATGAGTTAAAATCAAGAAGTGAAAGCTGAAGGCAAAAACGGTGCAGTCAACGATGGTATGAGAGGCTATATATCTGGCTTTTATATTCGACTTAATTATTCTGAATTATGTCTTGAATTATTCTGAACTATTATGAAGACATATTCAGGCTGCATAACTACAAGTTGGATTTCCTGATCTGGTGGGGTATGATATAAGCATCAGAAACGTGGTGCCACATTTTACAGATTGTTGAGTACATAATGAATCAAACTTTGGTGATATTTCTCTTAATTTTGTTATCGTTGTTGATATTGGGGTTTAGGGGCGCATCGACTGCATAGGTTATACAGCGCCCTAATATAATGTTGATATCCTTAGAATGAGGATGGTAATGGCTGATGTGTTTAAGCATTGTCTTGTTACGCACCATGTTGTTATTCATACCTTGCAATGCAAAAAAAATACATTGAAAGCATGCCTACTTGAAGTTATCTGCTGGGAATGAATGACGTATTCGAAGGTGATGTAAATTGCCTATAACACCTGAACTTAACAGAACAGAAATCCATGTTGCTGCCTGATGTGGAAAAAACAGGTATAATTAAACTGATCTTCTGATCGGGCTTTAGTCCATTTTGGCCGGTCCCCAACCGGGCTCGGTCACATGAGATCGGCTGGTCCCGGGCTTCGGTCCCAACATTTTGGGAATTTGCCACCTTTAGTGTAAATTGTATCGAAGGTTCCACACCATTGAGCTGGTCGAGAATATGTTGTAGGTTCGAGTTTACGGTAGCATTATTCACGTACCTTACTCCCAATGCATCAGTTCTGATCATGTTGGTAAAGCGGTCCACTTCCAGGGACAACATATATAGATTAGCCAGTACTACAAGTAAACACTCAATGGCCAGGCCACTCACCTGTTTGCATCATTCCTTACTGAATTCGAATGACCCAAATTCCAGACAAAGTTTGATATGCATGATGAAATCGCCTCTCGGCACTGATGGTGCGTTGTCAGCTTGGTTTGGTTGGACCAATTTCAGTTTGGCGTCGGATGCCCATAAATTACACTTTCTATTCGCACAAGATGCAAATGAACAAATTAGCAGCAAGCTAGAATAACACAGCACACCAAGGACTGATTGCAAATAGTGCAAAACAGGATTAAACAGAACCTGGAAGAGAAGCAAGTCGCTTGCTTTGTATGTCTCATGTTGAAGCCCGGCTCCAAGGAATGGTCATACGCCACCGGAGATCTAAATACCGGTGTATAGTGTCAGCGGGGCAGCCCCCCTCCACTGCAGGCACAGGGTCGGACACCGTGTCGCCACAGGGAACTCGTGCACCTACAGCAACCGGCTCTCTTGGCGGTCCGCAAAAACATCCACCTTATTCTTGGAATTGTCGTGAAAGTACAGGAATTTCAGAAAGAAACAAGTAAAATGGACAAAATGGAATTTCGTCTTGTCTGTATAGGAAATTCCACACAGTGGATTATAATTCAGCATACATGCTCGATATTATAGGCGCATGAGCACGGCTGCGGGAATGTCTCCAATTTCTGCATATGTATATATATATAACAACAATCCGATACAGCCGAGGTGCACACTCATCGAGTCTCGCCGAAATCAGGCTCATCCGCACAATCTGGTGTGCGTATATCAAATGAACTATGCCAAACTGGCGACTTCGCATACGTGCCACGTCGTGACACGGTCCATTTTGTCCTACAGCCTTCCAACCAGACTTGTGCTGGACTCAAATTTTTTTAGTCGACTCACATGTGACTCATGATTCCGAGTAAAAATTATTTGATTCGACTCAATTCATACTCAGAGCTCACAAAGCATGATTCGACTCGTGACTCAAACAGACTCACAGAAATTTGAATCGATTCAGATCAGACTCAGTGGTATCGACTCATGAGCGATATTATTCGTGTGCACTGCCCACACATTATATATATATATATCTATATATATATATATGTTTCGATGTCAAAGCATCTTCACCTGTGTCTAATTAAATAAGGGAGTTAGTATTTATTTAGACACCAACGAAGATGCTTTAACATCGAAACATCTGTTGAACATATTATTTTTGCTATAACTTTGTTTTCACCTCACATTATTTATCATTCATCATGAACTGTAATGGTTGGTGTATGTATATATATATATATATATATATATATATATATATATATATATATATATATATATATATATATATATATACAGATCAATGCATGTGCATGTGCATCAAGTAATTGGCTCAAAAAAACATTAATGAGATGAATGGTTGCCAATGCATATGCAAAACAATGAGTGCATAATACTTCAATCCACATCAACATGATGCACAACCTAAATCATATATACCTGACACACATCACCTAACCTCAACATAGCACCCATGTGATGCGTCACCATCGGTAGTAGGGCTGCAGTAAAAATAAGCAGCATTTTACTATTTTTGTACCAACATCATGATGGGCCACTTTTTCAAAAGCAAAATAGCACGTTAATGATATTGATGCGATACCACTGACCACACTTGACACTATGTATTATCATTCATAGCCACCTTTATAACTGATAATAGGAACACCGAGCATGTATCCAATAGGTACCTACCTGCCACTTGCTAGTGTCAGTTGAATTACACTTTCCCCCAGTACTTTATAGGCATCACGCTCCGTAAAAAGACACTGCGCGCCGATTTGTCTGTAATTTCATGGCTATTGTGAACTATATAGAATTGTCTATACGGAAATGATTGTGAATACCAAGCTTAACATTAATACTTATTTGTAGTTATTGTCATTGGTTTTTGGTAAATAACTTCAGTACCACTCATTCTTTATTCACTGGCAGCTGACAAGTTGACAATTATAATGGTAAGCATTAATAATTATGCTGTGTTATCACTCCCTACTTTGTGTCATGGCATACTATTCACAAAGATGCATGCTTTATATCATTTGTTCATAACTCGCATTTGAGTCATAAGACTCAAATGACTCATTGTGATTTGCGTGATTGACTCATGATTGGACTCATTTAAAAAAAAAAGAATGATGTGATTCAACTCACGACTCAAGCTATATTTTGGGGAAAAGAATCGATTCAACTCGCGACTCATCCAAAAACGATTGATTCATGAGTCGATTCTCGATTCAACCCGAGTCGAGCACAAGTCTGCTTCCAACTCGGTTCATATCGCTTACAACCGTTTACCGCGGCATTCCCATACGACTGACAGCGGCCGCATAGTCGCTAGGTCCAGGGACACGCAGATCACGTGGGATGCGACATGACCACGTGGCCGGCGGGTGGTTGGTCGGCCGTCATGAGGGCTGGACCGGCACCAGCTTAGTTTAGCCGTAAACATTTGTTTAATTGAAAATGCGTGTATTATGGTGAAACACGGGTGAAATATGTTGAAAATCAAAATTAAAATTAAAGGTGTAATTCTGGGTCCTGCATTTGTACTTTATAATCCTGGATGTGGACAGGAAAAATGTTAGCTACTTGAATGCTCGTTACGTTACACTTGAATACATAGTGTCAAGTGTGGTCAATGGTATCGCATCAATATCATTAACATACTCAATGGATATGGAGTATGGAGATCCCGAATGTGGAGAGGATATGTGTCTTCAAACCTGAACCGAATATCAGGTTCCACTTACCAGCCAATTTTGAGCACCTTATCAGGACATCGTCAAATCGACAAACTATCATCGTCAAACATCAAATTATCATCGCCAAACAGCACCATTCAACCTCCAAACGAGAGAAATGAGAGGATATTTTTTCGGAGAAGATAATGTTATGCATGATAAAAATCCAGGAACAGTCGACTTTTCCAACCCCGATTACGACTGGAAGCTCTGTAACAAAGGATGTTTATGTCTGTCTGTCTGTCTGTCTGTCTGTCTGTCTGTCTGTCTGTCTGTCTGTCTGTCTGTCTGTCTGTCTGTCTGTCGGTCTGTCGGTCTGTCGGTCTGTCGGTCTGTCGGTCTCGGTCTCTGTCTCTGTCTCTGTTGTCTCAGTCTCTGTTGTCTCTGTCTATGTTGTCTCTGTCTATGTTGCCTCTGTCTCTGTTTCCTCTGTCTATGTTGTCTCTGTCTCTGTTTCCTCTGTCTCTGTTGTCTCTGTCTCTGTTGTCTCTGTCTCTGTTTCTGTCTCTGTCGTCTCTCTCTCCATATATATATATATATATATATATATATATATATATATATATATATATATATATATATATATATATATATATATATCGCGCGCTGTCCCTCGCTCTATCATCTGTAATACATCTCCTCTCTCTGATCTCTATTGACCATCGTTGTCTCTCGTCTGTCCCGCTCCCCGTTTCCTCCGCCCCGCCTGTGCTCCCGTCTATGGGTTCGTCTATGGGGTCGACTCTGACCGGCGGCCGATCGATGTGATAGGTGTTGCGCGGCGGCGCGGCCGGCCGCTCTACCCCGCCGCCCACGTCTCGGGCATTGATCACCAGCACGCCGGCGTGCACACAGCTGCCGACCGCCGGCAGCGCCGGGTCACCGTGTCACCGTGTCACCGTGTCACCGTGTCACCGACCCAGACACGTACCGTCGCGTGTCGTGTGCGGAACGGCCAGTGGCCTCGCCGTACAACCGGTCCGGTGCAGGCGTACACGCTAAACATCTCACACTCTCCATAAAGACGCATGTTTGGATGCTGGCCTGCTTGGAAAAGACGCAACACACTTTCGAATCACACGAAGCAGTAAATGTGTTAAAAGCCGGCGGTTACATGGAACATCATGAAACGTGGCGCAAACTAATACTATAGCTTCGTCTGAAAGGCAATGTTTGATTGACAACAGCTTATTGGACTGGCATCGAATCTGATTGCACCTGCCCGCAGCCCGAGTAGTGGATCGATATTTTATATATCATGTGTTGGGTAAAATCAGACGCGTAGTGACCAAAAACACCATTAACTGGACCATCTTGTATTTTGAAAGGTCTTGGATTTCTTTTATGCGGCAGATCATTTGTTATACGGCAGAACAGCTCTCTATGCGTTCAACGAATTTATATCTGATATATAAGTACATGGGAACGCATTTTCCTTTATACATTGTTTGTTAAACACCACAGAAAACTGAGCGCGCATCACTTTCGTCCTCGTTTGTTCCAATGTTCGTATTATTCGTTGGTTATTATTAGCATGTTAATGTAAAATATTTCCAAAGCTACTCATATATTCGTTGACGTTTCAAACTAATCATAGGCTATTTCCAAGACATGACTGTAACCGATCCATGCAAGCAAATACGTTATTAATCTCACCTTTAATTCACAACATAATTATACCACATTGCATGACAAATTTCAATGAACATTTTCAGGGCTGCAAAAAAAGCCATATACTGCGTAAGGTAGCTCCCAACTATGTTCGCTCTTCGCCTAGGTCTGGCCATCTTTCTAGCCAGCTGTCCGGCATATAGAGCTAGGCTGTGTGAGCTGCTTACTTTAAATATTGAAGATGGGTGTTGTTTCACTGAAGTATATTGTTTCCGATGTTGCAAGCTGTCTGTGGTCTGTGATTTGTGCGAGTATGGTGGTGTTTGATGTGAGCATGTTTCTAGTACGGGTCATGCTGTGGTATTCATGCATGCGGGCTGTGGGAGCCTCTCTGGTAGGTGTATGATCTGTCGGCGACTGAGAGTGTGGGCTGTGGGGGCCTGTCTGGTAGGGACATGATCTGTCGGCGACTGAGAGTGTGGGCTGTGGGGGCCTGTCTGGTAGGGACATGATCTGTCGGCGACTGAGAGTGTGGGCTGTGGGGGCCTGTCTGGTAGGTGCATGATTTGTCGGCGACTGAGAGTGTGGGCTGTGGGGGCCTGTCTGGTAGGGACATGATTTGTCGGCGACTGAGAGTGTGGGCTGTGGGAGCCTGTCTGGTAGGGACATGATCTGTCGGCGACTGAGAGTGTGGGCTGTGGGGGCCTGTCTGGTAGGGACATGATCTGTCGGCGACTGAGAGTGTGGGCTGTGGGGGCCTGTCTGGTAGGGACATGATCTGTCGGCGACTGAGAGTGTGGGCTGTGGGAGCCTGTCTGGTAGGTGCATGATTTGTCGGCGACTGAGAGTGTGGGCTGTGGGGGCCTGTCTGGTAGGGACATGATCTGTCGGCGACTGAGAGTGTGGGCTGTGGGAGCCTGTCTGGTAGGGACATGATCTGTCGGCGACTGAGAGTGTGGGCTGTGGGGGCCTGTCTGGTAGGGACATGATCTGTCGGCGACTGAGAGTGTGAGCTGTGGGGCCTGTCTGGTAGGGACATGATCTGTCGGCGACTGAGAGTGTGGGCTGTGGGGGCCTGTCTGGTAGGGACATGATCTGTCGGCGACTGAGAGTGTGGGCTGTGGGAGCCTGTCTGGTAGGGACATGATCTGTCGGCGACTGAGAGTGTGGGCTGTGGGGGCCTGTCTGGTAGGTGCATGATCTGTCGGCGACTAAGAGTGTGGGCTGTGGGAGCCTGTCTGGTAGGGACATGATCTGTCGGCGACTGAGAGTGTGGGCTGTGGGGGCCTGTCTGGTAGGGACATGATCTGTCGGCGACTGAGAGTGTGGGCTGTGGGGGCCTGTCTGGTAGGGACATGATCTGTCGGCGACTGAGAGTGTGGGCTGTGGGGGCCTGTCTGGTAGGGACATGATCTGTCGGCGACTGAGAGTGTGGGCTGTGGGGGCCTGTCTGGTAGGGACATGATCTGTCGGCGACTGAGAGTGTGGGCTGTGGGGCCTGTCTGGTAGGGACATGATCTGTCGGCGACTGAGAGTGTGGGCTGTGGGGGCCTGTCTGGTAGGGACATGATCTGTCGGCGACTGAGAGTGTGAGCTGTGGGAGCCTGTCTGGTAGGGACATGATCTGTCGGCGACTGAGAGTGTGGGCTGTGGGGGCCTGTCTGGTAGGGACATGATCTGTCGGCGACTGAGAGTGTGGGCTGTGGGAGCCTCTCTGGTAGGGTATGATCTGTCGGCGACTGAGAGTGTGGGCTGTGGGGCCTGTCTGGTAGGGACATGATTTGTCGGCGACTGAGAGTGTGGGCTGTGGGAGCCTCTCGGTAGGTGTATGATCTGTCGGCGACTGAGAGTGTGGGCTGTGGGGGCCTGTCTGGTAGGGACATGATCTGTCGGCGACTGAGAGTGTGGGTTGTGGGAGCCTGTCTGGTAGGGACATGATCTGTCGGCGACTGAGAGTGTGGGCTGTGGGGGCCTGTCTGGTAGGGACATGATCTGTCGGCGACTGAGAGTGTGGGCTGTGGGGGCCTGTCTGGTAGGGACATGATCTGTCGGCGACTGAGAGTGTGGGCTGTGGGGGCCTGTCTGGTTGGGACATGATCTGTCGGCGACTGAGAGTGTGGGCTGTGGGGGCCTGTCTGGTAGGGACATGATCTGTCGGCGACTGAGAGTGTGGGCTGTGGGGGCCTGTCTGGTAAGGACATGATCTGTCGGCGACTGAGAGTCGGCGACTGAGAGTCGTCGTCGTCAGACCGATGTAGAGGACCTGGCGGGTCGCACAGGCCCGGGCAGTACATTGATAACGGTACACAACATTGCTCTGGTTCCACGTGGACAGATTTCGACCGAGATTGTTCCTGATAACAAGGAAAGACATTTTTGTGTTAGTGTAGTAAATCACTAACCTAAGTCTGTGATTGCTCTTGCTCGGTCCGCAGTGGCGATGCAAAACATCACGGATAACCTTTTCATCCTTTTTTCAGGTAGGTGTAAGGATGCTTTTGTAGTACACCTTTGTGTCCTCACTGACGTTGCGCTGGCACCGGCGATCCATAACCATCGATCATCGTTATTGCCCAGGAAATTTCACCACATAACCCAATTCGGAATTCCGATACCAGTTGTTTCTGAATATTTGTCGCACCCTGCTTAGCTCGCGATAAAAAGAAACCATGGGGAACAACTTTTAATCAATCTTCTAACATAGGCATGGATGACACCTGTTTCCTACAAATTCGGGCGTCATCATCACCATTCGTGCATTTGCCCTGGTTAGTAGCCTTCCTGTACACATCTGTTGCAAAAGCACCACCGGATGTATCTATGGAAAGGTCTAAAAAAGGAAGACGCATCAATGACAAGAGGTTAATGATGACACAAAGATGCACTGCAAAAGCATTCTTACGCCTGCCTGGAGAAAGGATGAAAGAAGTCCTCCGTGATATTTTGCACTGCCGCTGCAGATCAACCAAAGGCGACGGCAGACTTAGGTTAGTGATTTACTACCACTAACCGCCCTAACCCAAAAACGTAATCCCTTGCCATGAGGAACAATATGGGTCTAAATCAGTTCACTTTCAACCAGACCATTGTTGTGAACCGCTATCGATGTACTGCGGGGACTGTGCGATCCGCCAGGTCCTCTACATCGGTCTGACGAAGACGAGTCTCAGTCGCCGACTGACAATGCGTCTACGAGACGGGGCACCAAAATACACCTGCACGAACATTACGGCACGACCCGTCCTAAGAACCTGCTCACAGGAAACACCACCAGACTCGAACGAAGCACAGACCACAGGCGGCTTGCAATATTGAAAGCAGTATACATCAGAGCGGGAGCGGTTCGCCCATTAAGGCACTCAGCCCTCGCCCATTAAGGCACTCAGCCCTCGCCCCATTGGCGGGGGAGCAGAATCTGCCCCCTGACGATTGCTGTGAATAACTCGCAAACGAGCGGCGGAATCAATTTTGTAACATTCAACAGCTGTTCCCACGTGCATTTCACAGCTCGTGGCCAACAATTACAAGCTAGCTCAAAACGGGTCAGGCGTGAGTGACGTCATAATGACATCACCTCCCGCGACTTTTGAACGAAGTGAAGGAGTACAAGAAGAAAATGTCCACAATTTCAACAATTTCAAAAAAATCTGTAGAAGATTTCCAAAAACAGAGACAAAGATATTAACGAACGGTATTCGCCAATTGGCAGAAGATTGAATCACCAATAATGCCACTATCACAGAATTCCGTTTTGGGAGAACATTTTTTTCTTCCATTTTGGAGATAATTACCACAAATTAAAAGCGTATTTTACAAACATGGGAAGTGTGACTTGCTACTATCCGTTTTGTTCGAAAGTTTGGTGGTCACAACCCTTTCATATTACCATGCAGTGCAGAAAATTGACATTTTCTAGCTCACTGCATCATGCTGAAGGTAGCAAAACATTCATTTTACTTTGCACAGAACTGCAGAAACCACAGCAGTTGGACACTTGATGCTTTTCTCAACCGGAGTGAAATTCGACAATATGCCTGACATTTAATGTACAAAATCAATCTAACAATCCTTGTCCTTCATGTAAAATCCATGGCCGATCTAGCTAATGAATCACTATCATTTTCCATTTCATAGTCACCCCTTTTGATATTATCTTTACCAACATCGTCAAAATATGGCAGTAGTTGCAGAGGGCATCTGCTTCATCAATATGTTGCTTGAAGATGGATGGCTATGCCAACACCTACTGATCACTGAATATGTTGTTCTACACCTAGATTGATCACGTCAGCTTCCACCTGCGAATAGCTGATCATGTCTGCCTACACCTGTTGATAATTGATTGCATCAAGTGCTACACCTGCACAGTGTATATCTCCATGCAAGAAAGCTAATTATAATTCCACAACATGCCGACATTCCAGGTAAAGAATCAACCTGAGAACCTGTGTGCCTTGTCTAAAATCCATGGCCAGAGAATCCCCTTCAATTTGCCATTTGATGGAAGTCCATGTTTGCAATATCTCCACGGACATCATCAAAATATTGCAGCAATTAGAACAGCCATCTTACTCTGTTCCATCACAATGCTGCTTGAAGGGCTGTAACGTCTGACAAACCATCACCAATACACATGTGCATTTCACCTGCATCTCTATGTATTTACTGATTATTTACCTCTCATGTAATGTGAAATGTATAGTATGCACTACCTAAGATAACATTGCCATGATATTCACTGACCAATTACAATTATTAAGTCCTAACAGCATTCGAATGCACCTTGCAGTTCCTCCCTTTGGGATAGCAGTTATGGAACTACGTATAAACAGCTTCTGTTATACTGAAGGGGATCCATGGTGTTTGTTCAGCAAAGTCATACATAATTTATGTTCTTGCATTTTCCATTATTTCACTCATTTGACCAAAAAAAAAACATTGCACGAGCTTTTGCTGTTTGTACAAACAACACTGTAGAACGCTGGATTTGACAGATAGGTCAAGTGATGCATTACCACCACAATAGACTACCTACCCTTCCAAGCTTCATATTTTCTTTTCAAAAATTGTTCACATTTCGGAATCACAAGCCGCCGCTATATTATCCATGACGCGGGTGGGTTGAAAAACTTGGAATGGACAAATCCAACGTAAGCTTCCCAGTGCAATGCATTATTTTTTTGGATCCAATAGTGACACCTCATCCACGACCCCGCCCCCCCCAGCAATCTGATTTGGAGCGAAAATGGCATCATAATGTATGCAACAACTAGACATTTTATTGAACAATGTCGCTCTAAGCTCATACTTAGCTTTCCAAATCCAAGGAGTGATCCAAATCCAATTAAAATGTGTGGGAATTAGCTTTTGGTTAGCCCTACGAAAGAACTCAATACGAAATTTTGGATCTGATCAATGCATGCAATCTGTACTGGTCTTTTGAATTCATTCCAATTCCAACAGCTGGCTTGGTCTGACCAGATTATGTATCTTTGGTCTGGTCTTTGGGCTCACGGATTTGTGCATTTTCCTCCTCTAGTAGGTAGGTAAGTACCAAGGAAGTTGGCAAGGAAAGCGGAAGATGTGTCATCTCTAAATGTCATCACTTATGGCTGAAACAAAGTGGGTGGACAAATGTAGAATGTTTATTAGTCTTTTGTATTTACAGCACCACTGCACCAATTTTGTAACTGAATTCAAGCCTCTCAAATATATAAATTGACATATTTCATATACTTGTCACTTAGTGTATCAACAAATGCATTTTATGACCAGATCATTTATACTTCTCGTTCGGACAAGTCAAACAGATTTGCATTGAAACAATGAATGTTCCTCCTGCAATATTTTTCATTTGATGCCTTCAACAGCTGTATTTAAGCAGCACAAAACATGATTGAGATTGAAAATGAATATGAAATTGAAAATGATTAAGATGAAACAAAATGACAAAAGACAACTTCATCACGAAACATTATCCACATTGAGGTATCATTTGCAGATTGTATTGATATTATTGCTGATTTATCTGGATCCTTAGTTTCCTCAGTGAGTGAGATATCCTGGATCCTTAGTTTTTTTTACTGAAAACATTATTTACATCATGGTTGATTCCACAAGGTCATATGACCTTACTGTTTCAGTGATGCCATTAACGCCCTGTTGTCACTGAAAGCAGTGCTTCTGGCATTGACATTTGAAGTGATGCAAGCACCAGTGTTTGTTGCATGCCAGCCCTGGAGTGCAGTGAGTCCCAGAGCCCCTCGTTGCAAGGGATCTTTTGGCACCCCCTGCTGAGAATGCCCTCATCTGCTTCCTGGAGCGATGTAGTCAGGCTGGGTGAATGGGCCTGCTCTCCTTTTCTTGGGAGGTGTGGTCGGGGTGTCTCGGGTCTCCTGTCGCCAAGAGGGGCTGTTGTCCCCTGAAGCTCTCCCATGGCTGTGCTGTATTGCTCGCCAATTGGTAGCCTTCATTTACATTCATTTCTCTTCAATTGATGACTAGATCTGGTTGTTGAATAACCTATGAACATTACGTGTAAAGAAAATATAAGATCTTCAATATACCAGGTGCTGAGTTGATATCAAAAGTAACGATAAAGGTTATATTGTATTACTCAACGTTTCGGCCAGGGGCCATCGTCAGAAGTGATGAAAAAAGCTCCAGCTTAAAAAATTGAAAAAGGCACGCGGGAAAAAGCGTGCAAAAAGACACGTGGAATGCAGAAAAGCCTCCTCAGTTCTGCAGACTCACAGAAACTCCAAACAAGAAACAAACTATGTCAAGAAAGAATCCTCTGAGGAAGCCCGAGCCATGTGTGCATACACATATCAATACATACACTCACACACATATATAAACATATATCCAATATAACGTGTAATACATACTATGTATAATTTATGTTGATGTATATTTTATGTGATATACCAACACGTCGTTTGCGTGTTTAGTTGGTTATTGGTTTTACGACACGTCGACCGTTGAGTCATGTAGCGTCGCCAATCTCTCACGCCGATTGGTCACGGGCGAAGAGTAGCGACAGGTGAGACTCGAACCCACAACTTTTCGATTGTGAGACGAGCATCTTACCCCTAGACCACTCGTCCCCTCGTTTGCGTGTTTAGTTGCGGCCGTAAATTACGTATGTGTAGAGATTCGAGGGCCTTCAGATCAGCGTTGTCCCTGGCTGTTGCTAGAATTTCTACTTTCAAGTTTGTATTAGTGTCGCTGATATCAACTCAGCACCTCCTGGTATATTGAAGGTCGTATATTTTCTTTACACATAATGTCTAAAACCCAGGAGCATCTAAGAGCCATTCTTCGTTGTGTTAAATAACCTATGAAGTTATGTTGCACCAGTCATGTCAGTTCCTTGCGCCAACTCAATTTCCATGAGTATCCCTGTGTGCACGCAATATCTTGCTTTTGGTGGCTTCCATAAATAACAACCTTACAAATAAAGGTCGTCATCAACCTTGACAAATCCCACCGAAAACAAAATCCTTCCAACTACATTTTCTATTTATCACATCAGAAAAAATTGATGTATGTCATCAAGTAAGGACCAGGGAGGCCAGCGTTGCTGTATGAACAACCCGAGTCGGGCCATTTTAAATGGGGCTTCATGCATTATTAGCCACTGTTCAGCACTCAGCACCTGGCATTGACGTTCGTGGTGCAGCCACTTGAACCTTGTTTGAGCTGCACCACAAAGCGATCTCGGGGTGAGCCACCTTACCCAGAATTCAGTCGAGACCAGCGCGCTAGTCGTAAAGTCGGCGACTGGTCACGCAACTATGTCCGACTCGACTGAGGGCAGACCGAGAACCAGCCATTTCACCCGAATTGGACTCATCGAGGACAGCCCAAGACCTTGTCACATCACCCAGCTGACTCGCCCGGGGACATTCGACGGACTCGTCAAGTCACACAGTTTGACTGGACAGGAGACTGCCCGAGAGAAGGAACCTCGGATTCTTTCACAGCGCATTCGACATCAGGGCCACACCGCGTCATCAACCTCCGACGTCGATTGATTGCGCGTGAGCCCGGAAATCCCGCCGGTTCCCCGGAACTATCCAAGGATTCGTCAATGTCCGAGTCATCGAGTTAGACTCGCCCGAAGACAGCTTGGTCACCGAACTTACCGCCACACCGGCCAACCACGCCACTTAAGGCTGCACTGCTGCCACGGCCGTACAGCGTCCACCTGGCGTGACAACTGGCCACCGTCTCCCGGAGATGCACCCCGCCGTACGTCAGTGGGAGACCTCGGCAGCTGGTCAGCCCATGCCAGCCCACACCTCGGCAGCTGGTCAGCTGACGCCACCCCGCACCTCGGCAGCTGTTCAGCCCAAGCCAGCCCGCACCTCGGCAGCTGGTCAGTTCACGCCAGTCCAATGTTTAAACACACGTGCGAGCTCGCGGCGCACGGCGCCTTTCAGCTCATCAGCTGACATTACCGTCACACCTCCCCACCTTCCTCATCCGAAGGAGGAAGAAGAAGTCAGCGGGGGTCAGATCTGGAGCATACGGAGGGTACCCCAGAACTCAGATGCCCATAGGCATCAGAAGCTGCGCAGTCTCACGTGGCACGTGAGGCCGTGCGTCGCCTTGAAAGAGTACAAACGCACGGCTGACCTGGTCACAAACGCACGGCTGATCTGGTCACAAACGCACGGCTGATCTGGTCACAAACGCACAGCTGATCTGGTCACAAACGCACGGCTGATCTGGTCACAAACGCACGGCTGATCTGGTCACAAACGCACGGCTGATCTGGTCACCTTTCTTCTTCGTCACAGAGCGCAGCATCCTCCTTAGGCTTGACATGTATGGACAAGAATTGATGGTTTGACTCCTCGCCAAGAAATCTGCTTGCACACCATGGGGATCCAAAACTAAGGTAAGACCTTGCCGCTCGTGGGGATCCGCTCTTGATTTTCCAAAAAGTTGTTCAGTTTTGTTTTTCCACTGCCGGCGCTCGCTTCGAGTAAGCGGATCGTGGCAACTCACCCAAGTTTCGTATGCGATAACAATCGACCCAAGGAAACGACCCCGTTGCTCCGGAACTGTTGCAGGATATTCTGGGCAGTTCCTGCACGTGTTCTTTTCTGGTTGGTTATTGGTTTTACGACACGTCGACCGTTGAGTGCGCCGCCAATGTAGCGTCGCCAATCTCTCACGCCGATTCATGTAGCGTCGCCAATCTCTCACGCCGATTGTTCGCGGGCGAAGAGTAGCGACGTGTTCTTTTCTGCTCAGGCGTTAAGAAGTGGGGCACCCATGTGCAGAAAAATTTCCGGCAGCCTAGATTCTTGAGCGATCTTGCGAGCTCACTCGTAACTTTGACCAACAATGAATGCAATCTTCCTGATACTGCATCGTCTTTCGTACTCACGGTATCTTCAGCCGTCCTCTCCATGAGCCACGTGTGCGCGCTTAAGAGCCCCCGGGCGCTTCTGGTCACGGGTCGAGTTTTTATCGCCTTTAAAGTGGCTCCATCAGCGGCAAGTGGTCTACAAAGATGCCTATCTTGCCCATAGGCTTTACCGAAGAACTTCCATGTCGACAAGCTTGCCGCGAACGGCAGGAAATGCGCGCGAACGCCAGGAGATGCACGCGAATCGCCACCCGCTGTCATGAATCAAGCGCCATTAAAACGGCCGGACGGTTTCAATGCGCCGCTTGCCTAAAGTGCTTGCAAAGAAATGCTCATGAAATGGGTCAGTGAGAGCCCAGGAAGTTGTGGCTGGTACCATCATAATTTTGACAAATCATATGAATACTAAGCAACATAAATTTTACAAGGACACTTTAATGATGTGTGGATCAACCCAAGTATTATATAATTTTATTATTTATCCAACATTAAAAAATCATCCAAGCGACGATTTTACACGTTCCTCCTCCCCCTTCTCGAATGGACCCTTACGAATCCTTACCTGGGAAACGTGTCCCTTGCTCCCCTTGTGTGCTAAAAATATGTGCTGTAAACATGCGTCTCGAAGCCACGAAACTCACGCAGACAGATACCAGTTATGGTACAATGGTACGATGGTACGAGGCTACATGCAATACAGCCGATACACAGTCGGAACGCACCCCTTCCCCAGGTCTACGAAACAAAATGCATGACAGGTGCACTAAAGTCCAGGAGCACCAAAATTAACGATGCTCCATGGCCAAATCCTGGACGCGGCACTGATCAGCTACCAAATGGTGCCGTTTTCGACGATAATCATAACTGGTTACAGCTATCATAGGGGTCAATCACCTAAACCGTAGTCGAAGCTGGTTGGCGATATTGATCAGAGCGGTAACCTGCTCCCAAAACTTGCCATTTCAAAACCACGGAATTCTAGAAACAGCTGTTGCCATCAAGTTTACTCCGGAAGTCAGGTTCGTGTGGTCCGACTTCCTAGGTCTGCGACTAGACGTCCCAGGCCCGAATCTAGATGCATATTTTCAGGGTTTGTGCATACACAAGCTGGTACTGCATACAACTGGTAGATTTAGGTACGTGAGCATGCTCTGTTTATTTATAGCTTAACTTGGTCGTTAATGTAATATGAACGTGTTTAGATATGACGAAATCGCTATGGACCGACTCCGCCATTGGGATGCCATGACGATTACTTTCCGCTTGTGCGTGTTATAGTCCAGAATTCCGACTAGACGACGTCCCAGGCGCGGACCTATATCAACATTTTCGCTGTATGTGCATCAAGAAGTTGCTACTGGATGAAACACTGGCGTTTTTAGGTAAGTACGCATTCTCCATTTGATATTTTATAGTTCGACTTCATTGCTTATGTAACTTAAATATTCTCAGATCAGAGTAATTGCCTGACTTCGCCATTGAGATGTTAGGATGATTACTTTTCACCAGTGCAAGTTGTCAAACGGACTACAACAAAAAACATCACATCGACAGACGCTAATCAACTTGAGATCTTGCAAAAAATGATTGCTAGACTTGTGACTGGAGCACACCTTCGGACAGCGACGGACAAGCGTTCCTTGACTGGCTCGGGAAGATATGACACAACTACTGATTCAGAAGCTTATGTTATTTAGACGACTAGTCTTTAACAGCTCGCGACTTCTCATATTTGACGTATATCACGGAAACCGTCACGTAAATCGTCACGTAAAACTCGCGATCAATAAATGCAGTACCTGATGTAAGTTTATTCAATAAATTAGTCAACTGAAGTGAATATTCGGTGTTATAATTTCAATAACATTGCTGCCGAGGGCTGTCGGATTGCGCAGAGTGATGCAGGGAAGTGTCCTGGTGGAAAAGCGATGAAAAAAATGATTTTTTCTTTCGAAGCGACATAGTGTAAGCATTGCTTTTGCGGTAATCCTCGATTCCTGGGCGGTGGTGGTAGAGTAGTTAAGAGTGCTGAACTTTGGATCCGAAGGTCCCGGGTTCAACACTCGCACCATTCGGAACACTTCCCAATCTCACGGCACATCGGCGAAACAGTGTGGGCGGCGCCACTGGCCGTCATCCTGCACAAGTGTGTTGTGAACCACCCAATATACAATCATGTAAACCCGCTTTCTTTTTGCACTATATTTATCGCTATCAACTGAAATAAAAATGCATGTGTGTACATTGGTGCATGCGTGCGTGTGTGCGCCTGGTAACTGTGACTTACGTGCGAGTGGGAGAGCAGCTCTCGCATGACGAAGTTGTCGTATATGTCACGGGCGTGCTTCCGTCTGTCCTCCAGCTTGTCGAGCTTCTCAAACTTCTTGATCTGAAGGCGAGACCGGGTCGGGTCTGAGCGGCCGATTCACGGCACACGGTACACCTCGCAAGATCGATACATACTGCACCCATCGTGGCATGATGAGGAAGAGGAACCTTGGGTTCTTTTAATACGCATCAACGGATAGTTTATACTGCGTCGCCAACCTCTCACGCCGATTGGCCGGCGGTGAACTCGTACGTCTGGGCGGTTGCGGGTGTGGGATTAGAATGCACGACCTTGCCATCACTAGCCCAACGCCATGCCGACATGGCTACCACCGTGGTCCCATGTGAGCCCAGTGGCATGATGAGAATCACTAACAACTGTCATTGGCATCCTGATGGTAGTAGCATCGCACAGTCACCTGATGACAGCAGCATCGCACGGTCACCTGATGACAGCAGCATCGCACAGTCACCTGATGACAGCAGCATCGCACGGTCACCTGATGACAGCAGCATCGCACACAGTCACCTGATGACAGCAGCATCGCACGGTCACCTGATGACAGCAGCATCGCACGGTCACCTGATGACAGCAGCATCGCACACAGTCACCTGATGACAGCAGCATCGCACAGTCACCTGATGACAGCAGCATCGCACAGTCACCACCTGATGACAGCAGCATCGCACAGTCACCTAAAAAAAAAAATCCAATCACCTGATGACAGCAGTATCGCACAGTCACCTGATGACAGCAGCATCGCACACTCTCACCTGATGACAGCAGCATCGCACAGTCACCTGAAACACCTGATGACAGAAGAACCGCACACAGTCACCTGATGACAGCAGCATCGCACGGTCACCTGATGACAGAGCAGCGCACCACAGTCACCTGATGACAGCAGCATCGCACAGTCACCTGATGACAGCAGCATCGCACACAGTCACCTGATGACAGCAGCATCGCACGGTCACCTGATGACAGCAGCATCGCACAGTCACCTGATGACAGCAGCATCGCACAGTCACCTGATGACAGCAGCATCGCACACAGTCACCTGATGACAGCAGCATCGCACAGTCACCTGATGACAGCAGCATCGCACACAGTCACCTGATGACAGCAGCATCGCACAGTCACCTGATGACAGCAGCATCGCACACAGTCACCTGATGACAGCAGCATCGCACACAGTCACCTGATGACAGCAGCATCGCACAGTCACCTGATGACAGCAGCATCGCACAGTCACCTGATGACAGCAGCATCGCACACAGTCACCTGATGACAGCAGCATCGCACACAGTCACCTGATGACAGCAGCATCGCACACAGTCACCTGATGACAGCAGCATCGCACACAGTCACCTGATGACAGCAGCATCGCACACAGTCACCTGATGACAGCAGCATCGCACGGTCACCTGATGACAGCAGCATCGCACACAGTCACCTGATGACAGCAGCATCGCACGGTCACCTGATGACAGCAGCATCGCACACAGTCACCTGATGACAGCAGCATCGCACGGTCACCTGATGACAGCAGCATCGCACAGTCACCTGATGACAGCAGCATCGCACAGTCACCTGATGACAGCAGC